>JABYQE010000141.1:0-67694 GCA_022376435.1 Amylocystis lapponica
ACCGCTCGTCGACCAAAGCCCCGCGTACGCCATGGGGGAGACACTGGCGGACCAGGATGGCGCGCGTTCGCATTTGACGGGACCTGTGGTCTGACGATGGGTGGGCGAACGGGACTTTGGAAGCATGTGGGCGTGCGTCGGTCTTGCCTAGGTACAGCAAGGTCGCGGACGGTGGCCTATCGGGGCCGCGAGTGGGCTCGGGAGCAGGGGGCCGCGAGTGCTGTCCGCGTGCGATGCGGCCATGCTCGGGGCTTGCGCCCCGTATATTGCGATCCCTGTTTGGAGGCCGAGAGGACGAAATGGCCGTCGGGCGAGATGCGAGAAACGGCGCATTGCGAGCAGGGGGCCGCGAATGCTGTCCACGTGCAATGCGACCATGCTCCGGTGTTGTGGGTCGTGTTGGGCGGTCTGCGTTTGGAGGCTGAGCGGAGGAGACAGACGTCGGGCGCGTCCTCGCAGCCTTCTTGCCGGACTTTGGTTTTGCGATGGGACCTGCACTTCCACTGCCAGGTTCGGCCACATGTGGTATTGATTGACGACGTGAGGAAGCGAGCGGCATCCCAGTCACGCTAAAAATTGACATTGATCAATGTCAGCAATAGCACCGTGGTGGAACATGACTTACGCTAAGGCGCGAACCTCGCAAACCGCTGGAGAAAATCCGGCGTGACACCGCTGGGATGGGACGCAGCCGCAGAGTGCGGGCGCTGTGGAGATGCCATGGGAGAGGTGACAGGAAGCGGACGAGCAAAGGCTGCCTATGTGCAGTCGTCAAGTTCACTGAAAGTGAACCTTGACGAGAGCGACTGCTCACTGAAAGTGAGCGGGTCGCCTGCACCCGGGCAGAATGAAGGACGACGAGGACAAGCGAGGACGACGAGGACGACGAGGACGACGAGGACGACGAGAACGACGAGGACGACGAGGACGACGAAGGACGACGAAGGATGCCGAGAAGGACGAGGACACAAGGAACGACGAGGAGGACACAAGGAACGACGAGGTGGACGCCAGGAGAAGAAGGAAGGTGGGGGACAATGGGAGGAAGGGCGAGGACGACGAGAGGAACGAGGAGAAGGAGAAGTGGGCTGGAAAGAAGGCGGCAGAACAGAAGAGAACAGAAGCGAAATCGGTGAGAACCCGCTCATTCAATGTGGTGCAATCGGAAGCTGAGCGGCGTACCAGCTTCCCTCGTTTGGATAAACGGAGCGCTGACCGTGAGAGCCGCCGCGGCTCTCGTCGTGCTGCGCACCGTTCAAGCCGTCTTGAAGTTCTTCTCTCCCTTCACCATCTCTGCCCCGTCCTCCTCCCTCCTCCTCCTCACCATCATCCCTCCCACTGTCCTCCCTGTCCTGTCTCAGTTGTCCTTGTCTCCTCACTGCGTCGTGTCGGTTTTCTCGCCATTTTCTTCCTCCCCCCTGCACCCGCACGACCTGCTTGCTTTCAGCAAGCGGTCAGCTCTTGCTCCGGCTCACTTTCAGTGAGCAGAGTAACTCGTCCACCCTGCTGTCCTCCGGCTGAGCGTGTTCTTGCATTGTCCGTCTCCACCTCCTTGATCTCCACACAAAGTGAGTAGATTTATGTGTGGTTTGCTTTCACATCCCAACAGCTCGCTCACCATTGCACACAGCGCGTATGGCGGCGGTGTCTCCCATCTCCAGCTGGGCGGAGCTGAAAGCCCATCGCACCCCGACAGCTGCGCGGTCCAGTCTTCGGGCGACAGACTGTCTGTGTTTGTCCCCATTCGCCGCCAACAATTCGCTTTTGTGGGTATCCTCCCCGAATATGTCATGGGTGCCCGAGATCCCGATGTTGCTGCCCCATGAACCAATCATCTACTATGGCGACGGTATGCTGGGTAAGCTGGAATTTATGAAGTGGCCCCAGGCGTACTATGACGCGGAGCCGCACTGCATCGCAGCGCCCCTGCACAGAGCCCTGTGCCAAATTGGCATCAGCGATGACGATGCGCAGGGACCGGATTTCCCGCTGTCAGATGCTCGTGGAGACCTCCCTATCTTCAATGATCCAGACATTGCCTGGGATATCTTCACGCACCATGATGTCGATCTACATGAACACCAGCACTACTTTGAGGTTGGCAGTCTTCGGGTCGCGTTTTGTCGCAGGTTGGGGCAAGCCGTTGATGAGGTCGAGCGCATGGCGGGTGAAGGCTTTGAGGAGCGAGTCAATCTCGCAGGTGAGTTCCTGACACATTTATATTAGACCATGGATACTCATTGTACGTGCAGCTTCAGAAGCGGAGGTCACCAAAATCATGGGCGAGTTCGCGTTCCAGGGCGAGCGTGTCGAGACGTTGCGTACGATCTACGAGCAACTTCGTGCGACACCGATGTCGACCTTTGACATCAAAATGTGGTTTCGCGAGTTCCAGCGAGTTTTGTTGGAACTCCGTGCATTTGTCATTTACCACCGTGTCGTGCGACGCCGCCTGGACGACTCGACGCTCCATCAGCCTTGGCCCGTGCTGCCGCTGCGAGGGGTGATCACGCAGGACGTCTTCACCGTGAAGGCCCTGTTTCGGATAGGTGTCCCCGTGTGGTACATTCGGCCGCGCTTCACCCTCACTTCCGATACCATCATCATTCGCATCCGCACGCAGATACCTGCCGCCGGCCTCTTCTCGACGAAAAAATTTATGTCACACCATGGTCACGTTGAGGAGACGAAGCAGTGGCTCGACGCCCCGCAAACGCAGGCCCTCCGAGGCAATGCGCAGGACAAGCTGCGTCGCTTCACGCAGATGAGCCGCGTTGTCTTGCAGCCCTTGAAAGCGTATTCGCTGGAGAGGGTTTCGCAGTACATGGACGATTGCCGCGCCGCGCGCAAGAGTGGCGTCTCGCAGAGTCACGTCCTCGACGTGCGCGAGGCAAATGGTCCCGAGCAGCCCGAGGATGTTGATGAAGATGCGGGGTTGTTTGACTCGCAGGAGCCCCTCGTGCCTTCGCCTGCAGACACGCTTGTCATGCAGCAATATGGTGAGTTTGCTATACCTCTTATTGATGATTTAAGCTGACCCCTCTGCAGGAAGCGGATTGGCGCAAGATCACCCGGGGTCTCGCAATGAGCCTGTCATGGGTGCACTGCAACCATCGCACGTTCCAGACATGTCGCCGCCACTGCCTCTGTCATCTCCTGGCTCAATCTTGCCCGAGCGTCCCAATTGGGTACGCAGCGACGGCAATGCGCCAGCACGCGCAGGTCGCAAGGGGAAAAAAGCGTCAGGTGATGCGGAGACGCCTCCGGACCCGTCGCAGCTTGATCCTGCGCTGCGCAGTCTGCCCGCATGGGCACCTCAGATCGCACCAGGTTGGCGGGATCTCACATCGTCGTTGAGCGCGCTTGCGAGACATCCGAACATCGCCATTTTGTATGCACTCCCACCGCTGCACATATTCTACACGACTCCGAGGACCATGGCTGGCGAGCGCATCCACAACTGGCTGCGTATTCGCACCATCTGTTTCGGCGCAGTGCTCAGTCCTCCCGGGCATCGTAGTGTCCTCATGACAGCTGCACAATGGAAAGTCGCCTTGCAGGGCCAGTACATGCACCTCGACGATGACATGGACGGGGTGCTGCCGCACTCCCACCCCGCGGACATCGAGGCCCTTCCGCAGGCGACTCATGCGAGCAAGCGACGCCGAGTGGATGCAGACAGACCCTCCGCTCAGGGAGACGACCGCAGACAGTTTGCACAGCGACGACTCGCAGACCGCGTCGACATTAATGTCCGTTTTGGTGTCTACGAGGGCCTTGCCCCATATGCCTCGACCATGATCGAGCAGTGGGGCGAGATGTCTGTCTCGCGGGAAGATGCAGACACGCGCGACGACCTTGCAGCGGCGGTCATGTGGGAACTCTCCGTCTTCCACTTCCGCCTGCAGTTGCTGGCTCTCGATCGAGAGCTAGCAGCGCGCAGCTATCTGAGCAGCACCGCCGTCCATGCCCGTCCTCGCGAACGGGTTGTCATGGATGTGTGGGGAGGCTACAGAGTGCGGCCGATGTGGGAGGACGTTGACGACTGCGATCCATTGGGCGCGGCGGATTGGCGCATGAGGAAACCGCGGGTGATGGCACTTGGACATTTGATGCAGCAGTGGCCATCGTCGAACAGTCTCCCTCGGGCACGTGAGGCGGGCGAGAACGAAGACGCATATTTGAAGTATGAACGCAACATATTTCAATTTTATGCTGTCTCCTTCCACCGCGTGCGTGGCCACCTGCCGGTGGTGCCGCTGTCTCTCCCGTCGTCTGTGGAGACATTCCGCGCAGGGGCCATTCTGCTCGCATAATCTTGTACACGCATCATATCCGAATATCACAATGAGCATCATGTATTCTGTTGGCACATCCATTTGTGACTACAACACAAGTTGCGGCAGAAGGAAGAAGCAGACCAACGCCAACTGTCTCACATACCCGAGGAGAGCACACATGCGAAGAACATCTGGAAAGCTAAGTGTTGCGTAGCATTTCATCACATAACATTCATGCTGATCACTCAAAGCTAGATAGCCAATCATCATGAATTTGTCGTCTCCAGAAGCTGAGTACCAAGTGCCCTACACATCATGGATATTCGGGACTGATACTACGACAGATATAGCTAGGCATGCTGACGTGTTTACCTGAATTCGCATTTGTGACCTGAAAAGACGGTCCTCGTCATGTACAGGTCACATTCCATGCAGCGCACAAATATGAAACGCATGTCCGAAGCATGCAATCCGGCCTTGAAAGGAGTATGCAAACGTTTGAAATACCTCTCCAGGCACACCGGCTTCGGGAGAGGTTTGGTCTTCAGGAATTTGCCGGTTATGACTTCAGCGGGATCTGGTAAGTGGGTATAGTGAGCTATTATGTGTCTTTTACTGATGCACTGTCCTCACCGATGACTCTCCACTCGCGTCTGGCTTTTTGGGCAACTAATGAAGCATTATGATTTTATCCTAGACAGATGATCTGAGCAACGTACCACTGTGCTGCAATGCACACATAACCTCCGCAGCTATGGCGGGGTCACTCAGCTCGGAAAAGTGGTAGACGGGCGAGGGACTGGCGTCTCCGTCCTCTTCGACAATGTGAGTGCCATTGACACCAGAGTACACGATGGTGACTCACGGCGTTCGAGATACTGATGTAAGTGTTGGCCTGGGGAATTGTATACCGCATTCAAGTCGACTACGTGTTCTGTGAGTATTTGCAGCATATGAATATTGCATATGACTAACCTTCGTAACCGCAGCGACCGGCAGCACACAACGCCCTGAACACTCCGTCCTGGCAGCAAATGGCGGCTTCGACATGCGCATGCCGCATGTTGAGGTCGTCGTAGGGACAAAGGCAGCAGGGAGTTCGGAAGTGGTGCGTCCTGCGGAGTGCAAGTAGGTAGCGTGGCATAACCTTTTTAAAGAATCCTTCGCCGATGGGAACTATGGGCCTGCATATGTAAGTTTTGAATTACGGTGAAGGCGAACCAGTCTGACACTTACCACTGCCAGTGAATGAGGCCGTCGGAGGGGGTATCCCACTGAAGCACGTCTGTCTCGGACTCTCGGATCGCCTCTTGGAAGGCAGTTATCGAAATCGTTCTGGGCACTTGTGTAATGTAGACACTGGAGGAGGATGGGGGTAGAGGCATGACTGACACTGGCCAATGCTACCGCCATTCAGGTGAGATTTATAAAGGTTTTCTCCTACCCGGGTTGTCCCTAACATTTAACGACAAAGTCTTGGGTGCCACATTTGTGACTGCTCCCACTCCCACATAGTGAGATCATGACTCACGCCTGCAGCACGTGGAGAGGGTTGTTACCTTGTCAGTCGGCAAGGTAAGTGGTGCCCCAATAGCAAGGGGGGCGCAGTCAGGCGAGGCCGACTTGGCCGGGTTGGGTCCAACATTCTTAATTCAGTGGTGGGTGTGCCCACTTCCGGTGACATGAAACTTGTTGACCAACATATGTTCAAGGTTTTAGGCTTGCGCGCACATGGGTGCATACCAACCATGGGAAAGCACCCACACAGGACGGACACCACACTCATGGCGCGGATGTAGCGGATACACCGGCTCATCGAGGTAACCATCATATTTTCGGTTATTTCTGCGCGCCCACGCTGCAAGTGCGTAGTGAGGGGGAAGCAGCTCTATAAAGGAATAGGTTTTTCGAGGTTGTACTTCATTCTCATCCCTGTAACGGTACATCATGTCTGGACCCAGCGAGTCACTCAATACTACACCCAAGCGACGCCAGAGTGCTTTGGCTTTGGCCCCTCGCAAGCGACCGTGAGTTCATCTTTCCTTCTACATAGTTTTCTAAATGTATGACATATTCCAGACGGCACTCGGATCGATTCTCGCATGTGGGACGACACTTCGGGAGGACGATACACGCCATGCTCAGTGTCACTGCTCTTGTGGAAAATGAATTGGTAAGGGAGGTTGAGCTGGCGGTGTTACGCTAGCGAACCAGACAACCACTGGTGAAGCTGTGATGCTCAACCCAGAGGGCTAACACACTAACACACAGTAATCCTGTATCCTACCAGACGTGAAGGTGCAAGTGGGGGCCGCAAGGTCTCGACGCGGCGAACAGGGAAGGAGATGAGCGAACTAGCTCCGAAGTGCGCGAAGACTGGGGACTACAGTCGCGCTTCGAGGAGAGGCTGTAGATATATAATAGTCAGTAGCACTTGGGCACGAAGCAGCGCAGGTCAGCAGACTGGTGTTAATTCGGATAGCGGATATACGAGACAAGAGACGACGGCGATGATGCGAAGGCGATTGGTACTTAACGATATTTCGAGACACGGCTCGCGAAGTTCGACGACGAAGACTAATACGTTGTTCGGAGCTATTGGCGACGTGTGACGTTTGGGCAGACTGAGATCTGAGCAGTGGGGTGTGAATTGCTGGTCGCCAGTAGAATACATGAAAGTATTTAAGTCGTAGGTAAAGCCGAAACTGCGACGAAGTCCAAATCGTACACACACGGTACCTAGCTGTCCGACAGATGAAGTGAAGGGTGAACATACGGTGCGAACAGGGGATCATAGCCAAGCCGAGGGTGAAACATGAGCGAAACAAATGAATGGCCAATGATACGGAGCGAACGAGTCCGACGAGTCCGAGAGCGTCCTGATCGGGGCGGGATAACCATTAAGAAGACAGCCGGAAGGGGCAGTACACCGGGAGTGAGATCGCTATCTCGGCAAAGCTGAGGAACCGTGCTGAAAGGCGCATCAAAGGGCAGACGGCGCATTCCGGTCATGCGGCCCGCACCACCTTCGTGATGTGTGGCGCTTGATTCGTTCGGGCGTGTCCCGGGATCAGGTGTTGTGGGCAAAGGGCAGTGGCGCCCGGCATCTTGGCACCGGAGGGGATCGGAGGCGTGGAGCATATCGGAGCATGTACTGACTAAATGCGAAGTGCGAACGTGCGTTCGGCATGTCCCTTTGGAGCGAACACGCAGCGAAGGGCCGGTGGGTCCTGTGAACAGTTGCGGGGACTTGTAGCGGAAGTCGAGCGAATGCGAAGAGCATCGATGGTGCCATAGAGGACAGGCGTGGAGCTCTGGCGGCGGAACGGTGGAAATAATGACGTCGAACAGTGCCGCGGCGAACACGAGTGCGAACGGCGAGCCGCGGGATCATGGACAATAGCGAACGGAGGTTCGAAACGTGTGTTCGGTGCGTTTCCGCAGCCGAAAAGAGCGGGGTGCGTATCAGCGGAGGGTGGGGAGGATGACTTGACACGATACAGCACGGAGTGAGTTTGTTACATGGTGCACAGCCTTGTCTACTAACTCTGTGGGCAGAGAACGGCGGGAACATATCATCTTTAGAAAGCTTGTTGCGCTTGTGCCTGAGCTCACATCAGCCACTGCGACAGGGGACTACCTGGACACTGTGGCATCAGTAAGTGTGTTTGTATTTTGAGTTGAATCGGCCTGACAGCTGGTGAACGGTGCAGATACAACATGGCATGGATGGAGCCCGTGCCGATGACACCAAGGGGCTGAAAGAGCCCATGATCGACTGGATCACCCCAATGGGTGGTCAGCTCAACCCCGCCATCAAGAGGAATAAGAAGGCGGAACGTGGGTTTCAGCATGATGTGACTGGTGCACTGTTGTGCCCGGTGGAGCTGAACAACGACGAGTTGAGTGCTACAATTGGTATCACGTCTTAGAACACCTTAATGACTCAATGACAGGGTGAAAGTTGGCTTGCGTATCGGAGAACTAACTGTCGCAGCAGACAGCTGGCCGAGGTTCATGTATTGCGACAATGCTTATGATCCCGAAAATCCGTGGAAGGGCCTCTTGCGAGGCAAACTATTGGTAACGGTGAGTCACTCTAACCGTTCTTTGGTTCATATGCTGATTAGTACCCAGGCATTCAAACACATCTTCACCTCCCCGACCTCTGTGGATGATGGCTCCAGAGCAACTAGAGCAGGTAATGCGCGCATCCACGGCATGACATCCGTGACGCCGGGCTCCATTGCCTATGTTGCCACTCAGGTAAGTGGCCATAGAACTAACTCCGGTTCAATGCTGACACATTTGCAGGTCCACTTTGCATTGAGCTCTGCCGAAGTGTTCTCGAGGTCGGACACGGCCATGAACTCTGCAGGGTTCTATGATGTCCTGCTAGAGCTGCTCACTGACGAAGAGGACAAGGAGGAAATTGATGCGCTGTTCGCATGGTGGAATCGGTGCGTTCTATCTTGTTGACTTTTCTAATATGTTTAATCTGATCATGTTTTCCGCAGCCAAGTATTTCCCAATTCCTCTGCTGTACAGGCCCGAGTGCCTACGGCAACGAGTGCACTTGCCAGGATCAGGGCAGCGCGGCGTGCCACCCAGTAGTATACCTGTGTCCGCAGTAAATACCGTAATTGCGAATTGTCATCAAGCCTTCCAATGCTATCCTTTATTGCACATCTTATGTGAAGTATCATCAGTGATGCCTCGGGTACATATGGTCAACCATGCCGCGGTGATACACATGTTTAGTCTCTGTCTGTAAGATGTGCATGGGCTAGTCTATCTTTATGATAATACATGATCTTCTATGTCTAGGTTATACTTCATGCCAATCATTGGTAGTGTTTGTACATAAGGTCACATCTGTCTTCAAGGTAGACATGGTAAATATTACAAGACATATCTCCCCAGGCACCCATCTCCATGTACATCAAGCAGGCAGTGGATGATCAATCCCATAATATACATCCCATCCATATAATACTAGGTACACATGTTGGACCTGACCATGTACATCAAGCAGGCAGTGGATGATCAATCCCATAATATACATCCCATCCATATAATACTAGGTACACATGCTGCACTTGACCAGATAGAAAGACATGGTCAATTCTAACATGACAACCATAATGGCAGCTCGTTCACTGCGTGCAAGGTCCGCAGTTTGGAGGCAGAACATTGAAGGAACATTTGAGCTCCTACGTAAAATGTGCTCAAAATGTTCTGAATCGGAACATTGAAATAACATACAAAATATATCCTGTAGCCAGCCAATCAGAAGGCGCGCCTTCAATGTTCCCAGCATGTTCTCTTTAGGGTTTTGCATTATATGTTAGCTAGATACATTTTACGTAGGAATTCAAATGTTCTTCTAATGTTCCGCTTCCGTATTGTGGACCTTGCACGCAGTGATTCTCTTATGGACCAGTCTGCTTCATGTTGGTCAACCATGCAAAGTGTGTCCCATGCATATAATGCTGTATCTTATGGTATATAATCATGATACATATTGTACCTCTTCTACCCAAGATAAGGCCTGAAAAGGCCAGATCTTTTCTAGGTGAATTCCCTGATGTCCACAAAACCCCACAAAACGGGGATATTGTTGGTGGACTGGGTATGTACAGTTCCTTGTGAACGCTTAGTGGGCATAATGTGAAAGTACTGCAATCATCTGTTCGCACCTGGAACTTCCTGCTCTCGTTTAATAAATCCGAGGCATCGTTGAATATGTGGGTTGGCAAAGTACTGTCGCACACGTATGCCCGCGCGCACATACTCATGATCTTCGTTCTCCCACCAGCCCCCACTGATCTCGTGCTTGAAACGCTCAAGGTCCGCGAACGTCCACGCAATATCGCGACTGGGTGCCTGATGGTTAGACAAGACACTGCACATACGGAACACTGCATTGTAAGATTCATAGACCTCCGTAGCATACAAGATAGGCGGGCCGTGGCATGGAATGTCTTGGAGAAGATGAGGGAGAATGTGGAGTTTTGGTTTGACGAAGACTCGCTTTGGATCTATGAGGGACCAGATGTCCAGTACATTCGCAATGAGGACCTCGAGGTCCCGCTGCGGTGCAGACTTAGCCTACCATGGTAATACAGATGGAATGGGGCTCACCAAGTATGAGTCCATGTTTTTGATCTCGTGGTACCATATGCACCTAATTCTCCAGTCACTTTCCAGAGGCCTCACACGAGCGATGAACACAGTGTGTCATCAAGGTGAAAGATGGTGAGGAGATTGGAGACACAGAGCATGGCGGAGCACGTGAGGACTGAATGCGAAGTGCAAACATGCTTTCGGCAGGTTCGTTTGGTGCGAGCACGCTGCAGAGGGTCGGAGGGTCATGTGAACAGCCGCGGAGACTTGTAGCATAAGTCGGACAAATGAGAAGAGCGTAGGTGGTGCAGCGGATGACAGACGGGGAGCTTCAGCGGTGGAGCGGTGGGAATAATGATGTTGTGCAGTGATGCAGCGGACATGAGTGCAAACAGCACGTTCACAGGACCACAGACAATGGTGAACGGAGGTTCAAAACATGTGTTCTGTGCATTTCCACAGCCGAAAAGAATGGGGCGCGTATCAGCGTTGCAGAGGGTCTTGTGGGAGACAGTTGGGTGCTGTCAAAGTACCCGCAGCGCCAGCGGCCAAGATTCCAGTACTGTGCATTTGTGCTGGTGGCCACGAAGCTTGCTGTTGTGGCTGAGACTGTCTCGCATCCATGGAAATACACCTCATATATGCAGCAGACACTGTTGGCCACAGGTTGGACAAGATGATAGATCTTACTGATATCAAATGGCAGTTCTCGAGGTTGTGCTTCGTGGCCATCGGCCACGGACCAATACTGTGACATTGTCAGGGTCAGACTCACCATAACATGTTGTACCAGCTGTCAGCGGCCATACTTAGACTGTAGTGGTCGACGTAGCTGTTGCCATCAACACAATACTGCACATTGGCGGGCCAGGCCACCGCATAGGATGATCATCGGGTGTCGGGGTGTAGGTACATGCTGCATGTGTAGTGCTCATGCTAGTGGTAGTACCGGAGATGCAAGTTAGAGTGAGGGCAGCTGAGCTAAGTGCGTTCAAGCCCACAGTGCAAAGGTCGGTCTTACATGGGCAACAACATTATAGCACCACAAGAGAAACATGCAAGAAACTGCATAGAAATATACATATTGCCGAGACATTGCAGGGAACCAATTATTTGGGTGGAATATACTGGGAATCTAGCTGGAATGTGCAAATTAACAGCTTATTACCAGCTTCAGTAATATGACATTTCATGCGGTGGTCATATGTGATGTGTGCCATGAACTGCCCACCTTGACCTCACGTAATCCCTAGCTAATTAGCCTGACATACCCATGTGGTACATCAGGCTAATTAGCTCTGAATGCCAATGTCCCGCACACTCAGAATGTTCAGTAGGACAGATACATATTTTCTCTGTTTCAACATGATTCAGATACATGTTGACAGTGTCAGGATGTATCCTTAAGACCCACTCAGAAATACATTTAATGCAGATGTATCTGCTTGAGGATACATCCCATGTAAAGGATACATCACTCAGAGATACATCTATTGCAAAAATGTCACATGACATTTAGAAAAGTGCCCACAAGGGGATTAGAACCTGCAACCTGAAGTCAGATGAATTTCAAAGACTTATGAGTTGACCATTGTGCCATTATGACTTGGAAAATATAGATTGTACAGAACCTATATAGACAATATAAAGCTCAAAATTTCATCACAAATCTGTCTCAGTACACTTCATCCTCACACATATTGATGACTTCTGGCCCACATAAGGGTATTGTAGCTGCATATAGACAGTGGAGTAAGAACTCAGATAAGTATAAACTCATGCTCTAACCATAGCTAAACATACTTGAAGCTACAATGCTTTAATGTGGGCCAGAAGTCATCAATATGTGTGAGGATGAAGCATACTTAGACAGATTCGTGACGAAGTTTCGAGCTTTATATTGTCTATATAAGTTCTGTACAACCTATATTTTTACAAGCCATAATGGCACAATGGTCAACTCATAAGTCTTTGAAATTCATTTGACTTCGGGTTGCAGGTTCTAATCCCCTTGTGGGCACTTTTCTAAATGCCATGTGACATTTTTGCAATAGATGTATCTCTGAGTGATGTATCCTCAAGCAGATACATCCTTTGATGGATGTATCCTTAAAATAAATGTATCTGAGATACATCTGCATTAAATGTATTTCGGAGTGGGTCTTAAGGATACATCCTGACACTGTCAACATGTATCTGAATCATGTTGAAACAGAGAAAAAATGTATCCGTCCTACTGAAGTTGCTCGCACACTGCCAATAGCTCCGCAGATACCTCTGGGAGTATCCCTTTAAGTCAATAGATCAAATATTGTAGATAACACCTGTGATAATGCCTGCACCTGCCGCCGATAACAATACCACCACGTTGGCAACTTCGCTTGCCACCAGGAGGGTTGCATGTACCGCTCAACACATGCCGAGTTGCGCTTGTCGCCGTCGACAGCGAGCTCAATACCTCCCTCATTTTGGTATTCTGGGACTCCGCTTTTTTGCTGTCTCATTGATCATGCTACTGGATAGTCTACTAGTACATTGAGCTCACATTTTCTGACTATATATCCTCAGATATGTCAGTATTTACCAACAGAGGGAATATCAGGGCTCAGCCCCAAAAAAGCGGTCATAAAATATATTAACAATGTACCAATGTCAGACAGGGTGATGGGGGTGGACAGGAGGGTATGGATTTGCATGATGGTAGACTTGGCTTCCAAATCTGGGTATGTCTTCCCGATCGGGAACTGTGGCTGAAGTCTCCACATCTGACATTTTCACTGCAGTCATGTTTACACGGCCTGTGTATGTTATTTAAGCCTTGAAGACTAGTCAGTATAGTATATATAACACCATGAAATTTATTTTGTTAGCATTGTGTTGAAGTAAGATCCTAGAAAGGCGATACACCGGCACTAACAAGTCACACAAGGGACGTAAGTCCTCAGTCAGAGATAAAAGACTATGATTACAATGATACCTAACAAGTCACACAAGGGACGTAAGTCCTCAGTCAGAGATAAAAGACTATGATTACAATGATACCTAACAAGTCACACAAGGGATATAAGCTAGTACAAGTTGTAAGCAAGAATAGAGACAGATAACAACGAGTGGACTTACTCCTCAGTCAGAGATAAAAGACTGAGGAGCGACGTACAAAACCAGCCTCTATATATACTGGACAGAACAATGGAAGACCTAAATGGGGAAGACAATGGAATGTCCCAATCCAGAACAAAGACTGTGAGAGTTGAATCCCATATAGGGAAGACAAAGGAATCTCAAAAGAGGAAACAAAGGAACACCTATCTAATCTACAAGATAACATGTGTGAGATAACAGGTGAGATAACGGTCCATGTCTAATCTACCAGAGACAATGACCGTAGAAACATGAAAGTTCAACAATAGTTGCCTAACTACTTAGACGTTGGACAGGGAGAATCTCTGCCAAGATGAATGGAGCGTCTGGTGGCAGGTTTTGTAGACAGAGCAGTTCTTCGGTGACTTCTTCATAGCTTACTTGTCGGATTCGTCACAGCCAGAAATTCAGTGGTTTCAATGTTAGGGTTCCTTGTTCCCAATTTATGGTCCTTGCACTACCGGAGGCCGCCCCTTCAAAAACCCTCAGCCCGAAGCATGTCCAGGATGTCTTCTTGTTTCTTTGGGTCAACTTCTGCCACAATGGCTCACAAGTGTCCCACCATCTCTCTGGCATGGCCAGGCTTGGCTGGAGATTCATCGTATTGAGGAGGAGGGACTAGAGCTTCCGGAGCGTGCTCCGGGGCTTGCTCTACCTCTATTCCTCTATTCTGTTAGTACCTTCCTTGTCCTTGATACCCTCCTTTCCCTTTCCCCTTTCCTTGCTATGAAGACCCCTTCCTCAACGGACAGTCTCTAGCTAGATGACTGGTCTGATGACATTCAAAGCATTGTCCTTCTTTATAGTGGTGGTCTGATGACATTCAAAGCATTGTCCTTCTTTATAGTGGTGGTCTCGTTCTCTGGGAGAAAGACAATCAATGTCCATTGCATTGGGGTTTTGTTGGGTGGTTTGTCGTTGTAGAGCGGTGGAAGAGGTTCTGGACAGATAGGATTCTTTGTGAATTTAGGACACTGCCTCCCATGCTCTAGTGTACCATTCTGCAACGGTGGTGGGCAACTTTCCAAGGGTAAAGCTCCTGGTGCGAATCTTCTCATTGAGTCCTCAGGCAAACTTTCGCCGGGCTTCGTTATTGTCCTTCAACCCACTCTGCAATAGAAGAAGTTTGAATCTAGAGATGTATGCGTCGATTGACTTGTCACCTTGTCAAATTTGGTCTAGCTTCTGCAAGGTGCTCCTCTGGATGTCTTTTTCTTTGAAAGATTCAATGAAGGTGTCGCGGAAGTCAGCATAGGTGCCAGGCTGGAAGCCATTGGCAGTGGTACAGTCTCTTCTGTACATCTTCTTCCACTCAGCCGCTAATCCTTTTTTAGCAACCCTAGCACATACACAATCTTCTTTACATCTGTATTGTATCCTCCATCTGTATTGTATCCTCCACTGTTGACCGACAAGTAGGTTTCGATATCTGCCAATCAATCTTGTGGGGTGTCTTTGTCTGGATCAAATGATGGCAGAGTGGCAATTCAAAGTTTGCGTACTTCTGGTGTGGCTATGTTTGTTCCCATTGGGATGACTGGTGGGTTTAGCAAAGTGGGATTAGGGAGGGGTGCAATCAGTGTAAGTGTTGTGGATTCCGTAAAAACTTCGATGTTCGGTATTTCTTTGTGGAGGTATTCTGGTGACCTGTTTCCTCCGTGAATTTGGGGATCCTCTGATGCCTCTGTCTTGTTTCCTGTGTCACTATCTGAATTGAGCTCTTTCTCCAGTTCCCTGCTGATGATTCCATTCTTCTGGTTAGACCACTGGAGTAGTTTCAGATGAGAAGGGAATGACTCCTTAAGCCAGGCTATGCTGTCAAACTGGGAGTTCCACGGTTCGAAGTCCCAATACTGTAATACTTTGTTGTTTCTGGGTTAGGGTTGGGCATAATGTCAGGTTCCCTTCTCTTCTTCTCCGGGTTTGTTGGTTCTGAATCTGACAACAAGTGTGTTATTCTGTGTCCAGTAGTTGAGATGAAGGTTGTTGAATGTGGGGAGCTCGAGCTCAGCGAGTAGTTCATTCGATATAGGCTCCTTGTTGAGGACTAGCCGGGTCCCCTAGATACCTTCCACCTAGGATCAGCCCGTCTGACTAGTTGTTTGAGGATTGTCTTCACCACTCAGGGCAAGATAGACTAGATGGTTCCACTCAAGGGCCCAGAGTTTGTAAACTCCCTCTGGTAATGGCTACCGGAACGGTATGCGTGACAGCCCTTGTCTCCTTTCACATGCCCAGGTTTTACCCCAGGTGCCACGTGTTACTAGGGAATATCTGTGTCTCCCGTAGGTGATTGATGCATGTATGGAGGCCAGTCACAAAAATATAAACATACACAAGGTGTTCTTGTCCTAGCCTAGTGAGGAGGACATCTGATGATGAGCAAATCCTATGTTAGGATTGGACTATCAGAGTCAAGTTCTGACACTGTCTTGCATTGAGTCAAAGGCAGGTGCTATCTTGCACAAGAGCAGAAGATAATCCAGATTAAATTAACCAGGATTTGCTGGGGTTATACTACGTTTACAGGCTTTCTTATATACCCCAGCCAGAGTCCGCTTGGTAAGTGTTATACTAGTACATGTGACGAGATGAGTAAGGGTATTCATCATCATGACGAAGAATGAGTCATGATGACACAATGCAATCATAATGTGGTCTGAGTAATCGGCCTGGACCATGATGGAACATAAACATGTCGTAGTAAGCGGAAAAGAAACTGTCTGTCTTATCCAGCTACACAAATTGTAACAGTTTTTGCTGCAGTGTAAATGAACTATCAGACATTATGTTTCATACTCTGAAATATATACTCAACTGTGTCTGCCTTAACTGCATTCTCAAAATGCTTGTATATAGTTCATACAAACTTGTATTTCTGCTATTGTGGCAGATTTTTATTCTGCTGCAATGTAAGTAATATGCAAGGTGTCACTGTTAGGACAATAAAGCACAATATAACACATGAACCTTGAGATGCTTCATACATATCCTGTATTTTTAAACTTGTGCAGAGTGGGCTGATGCTGCGCACGGCAAAGACAATTTCTGGTTTTATTTTATGTATATATATTTAGATCATGAATTATGTTTATAACACTTGTACCTGAAACAACTAATGTACTATTCAGAATAACAGTAAACTGTACAACTAAAGACACTAAATATGAGACCACCAGACTCAAAATAATCACTGTTGGATTCATATAGAACAACACTAAACTACTAACTTCAAACTTCTATCTCTTTACATTCTGAAATGATACTGAAAGATAAATATTGTATGCTATGTTATCTGCACACCTCTCCATCTGCTAATAGTGTTGCGACGAGGTGAGCTACCTTAAAGGTGAGGTACACCTCATCTCAATGGCTGACCTCGGCATGTCGTCTCAAGGTGGCGTGAGCTGACCTTGAGGTCACCTCAAGGTTGATCACATTACTTACGTGTCGTGTACTGTATGTACAATCATGTCCTTGTCGTGTTTATGCATTCTCAATAATGTTGGCGAACATTCATATTCTGATCCATGTTGTGATTTACATACACTGGGTGGCCTTTTCTCTGATACACGCCATGCTCGTGCAAATCTTCGGACAACAAGTGGAGCTCGCTGCATCAATAGAAACCCTCTGCGAAGCCTTGTGTCTTCAACATGTATGGGCTGAGATTCCGGTGAAGAAGGACTCATGCTAGATATAAGGCCAGATAGATGACAACTGTGGACAAGCGGCTGTCATTGCAAAATGACCTGATATTTCTTCCAAGTAGGCTGCTCAGCACCCTTGAGCCATGTATCCCGGTTCGTCGCAAGCTCCCTCATCATCTCGGTCTGCATGGCCAGCTGCTGCTCAGCTATCACGTTCTTTACCCGTTTCTGACCAAACGTCTATCATTAACAACACTCCTTTTGATGCTGGTGGACAGCCTGCTCACCCCAGGCATGTCCCCTTCGAGTACTGCGGGCCTCCTCAGGCGGGTACACCTACGAGTCAGTGGTCAAATCAGTATGTGCCAGCTCCTGGATATGGATATCCTCAGTTGTATCAGCCATATTTTTCACTCCTGCCACAACCTCCGACCTTTCGTTTTTCACCGACCGGCGAGCCCTCTGCCGCGGCCTCATTTCCTGGACCATCTAGTACCTCTGGAATCGGCATGTCCACTCCAGCAGGTCCAAATGGTGGCATCAGTATGGACAGCCTGCAGACAGGTAAGAAGCGCAGACGCACTGAACCTTCAGTTGCGAAGACCCAAAAATGTCGCAGGGAGTCAGCAAAGGATCGGGCTGCTGCAGCTGACCCGTCGCAGGACTTCCAGGTCCCGATTCCCGGTGTTGGACCATCTGTTGTCTCACCGCACTCTGTCGCAGATGCCCCACCACTCGCGCATGGACATGCATATTCGAGCCTTGCGCGGAAGACTGCTTCTGAATGCACATCATATGCCAGCAATGTCTGGTATTTCATGCGAGCTCTTGATTCGAATGTGCGGCCCGAGACGATGCCTGCAAATCAGCCACCATCCATGTCAAGACCACGGAATGCAAAATATGTGGGCTGCAAGCTCTGGTAAGTTGCAAAGTCTCTTTCGTAACACAAGTTGCCTTACCTATAGGAATTCCAGTGATTCAATCAAAGACACAAGCGGCGCCATTCAATGGTCAACGTGGAAGAACCAAGGTGGTCAGATGACAGCGATCCGAGAGCATCTGCAAAAGTTCCACGATACAACATGGCATTCCACGGTTGTCATCAAGAAGCTCAAGAACTGGCAGTCGCACGCTGGTGCGAAGCAAGCAGTGTCGAGGCGTCAGCGTGAACAAGTCATGATTGACGGTTTTCATACCCGTCTGATCAATCGGGTTATTGCGGACGATCAGGTAAATTCTAGGTGATGCAATTGGCCTTGATCACAATGTAGGCTCAGGTCTTGTGAATTCCAGGCTTTGAATGTTGTCAACAATGATGAATTCCGGGAGCTGATCTTATATATTGGCACCTCCCTTGAAGAGGAGGATTTTCCACATCGAGACAAGACGCACAAGCTTATATTGGCCCGTTATCAACTCGAGAAGACTCATATGTCACATGATGCTCAGGTACGTCGAGGGTGAGATTTTCCCAGTATAGATTTGTGACTGAGCTTGATTAGAATGCTCTTGGCCGCGTCTCGTTCACGACCGACTTGTGGACCGACAAGAAGATGTGTTCATTCATGGTGATCACACTGCACTACTGTACAAAAGACACCAAACACCGGCTTGTTCTCCGTGCTCGGCTGGGTGCATTCCACCACGTCAATGGGAGTCATACCGGCCGGAACCTTGCTGAATATTTTTTCAAGTGTATTGAAGAACTGGGGCTTGTCCATAAGGTGAGCTTCTGAGTCTCAGATGTTGTTGATACGTTCAGTAAACTGCATGGCTTATCAGATCAGCATGATCACACTCGACAATGCATCAAACTGTGATACCATGCTCAAGGAACTGCAGAAGGTTTTGCGGGCTAAGGGGATCCCATTTCATGCAGAGGGTAATCACATTAGGTATGTACTTCACGCAATTGACTGTTTGACAGATGTTCTGATCTGGTATGGCAGATGTTTCCCACATGTCGTTAGTGTTGCAGTACAGACTGGGCTCGCACAGCTGACTGATGTCGACAAAACAATCTACGTCGACGAATCACTGAACCCTGGCCTGGCTTTTGACACTCGTGAACGCTGGTTAACCAACACGGAGCTGTTTTCCGACAAAGATTATCAATCTGCGTTGAGCAATGACATGGTTGCTGCAGCGCGCCGTCTTGTCTCTGCATGCCGAGCATCTGGACAATGTCGTGAAGACTATCTGCTGACGATCAGGGAGGGAAATACCACTCATGCTTTTGGAGAGTCTATTGAACTCCCGGAGCTCGAGCTTCTCCGTGATGTGGATACACGATGGTCGTCGATCTTCTTGATGGTCGACCGGGTCCTTTTTATGTCATTGGTAGGTGTCTGAATCGTCTCATTTAGCACAAAAACGCTCAATATATTCAAGGCAATTGCACGCTTCCTGAATGATCTGAAACACGATGATCTTCACTGTCATGCCCTCAACCAGAAGCAGATGCAAGTCCTTGATGAAATCCACCAATTCCTGCAGCTCCCACATGTTGTCCAAGAGCTCCTTTCTGCAGAGATGACACCGACCCTCAGTCAGGCTCTCCCGGCATACGAGAAGCTGCTCCGGGGGCTGAAGGGTATGCTCGCACCAGGAAAGCTTGGGAAGCTTGCACACGGTATCTCAGCTTCCATTGATAAGCTTCAAGAGTATATGTTGCATGCTCGACCAACAAGGATGTACTCCTTGGCCATGAGTATGTCCGGGATGTCTTGCATGTCTCATTCCAATGCACTCATTCTCATTCTCACTTTAGTTCTGAACCCGACAATCAAGTTTCAGTTTCTTCTCGACAACTGGGGAGCTGCACATGTACTTGACGCGGAACAATGGCTTCGCGATGCGGTACGATTTCTCCCACGTGTTGTCCAGTCTCAGAATCTGATGACAACACTGAAGATGCTTGACTACTGTAAATTGATGCACACGACAGCAGCTGCTGTTGGCAGCACGTCTCTCCCAATGTCTACCCAGGCTGCAGCATCAACCAGAGCTCCCTCCAACAGTCGATCTTCCTCGCATGCTGCACAGGCCCAGGGATCTGGTCTCGACCATCTGGATTTCATCCTCGATTCACTCTCGCGCAGTAACAGTCAGTCGTCGGTCAGCGATGAAGAATCTCAGGCTGCCGGTGCATGCACATCAAATTTGCAGCCTCCACATGAGCTGACAGCCACCGAGCGAGAGGAGGCCGAGAGACAAGCCTTTGAGGCTGACAAGGTGCTCGTCGAGGACAAGATCAAGGCCTACAAAGATGCCCCCGTATTCCACGGTGATTTGCTACACTTCTGGGAGGTAAGTGCTAGTGTTCGTGTTCTGCATTGAGTATCGAGTACCGTGACTAAAGACGCACATAGAGTCATGAACTGGAATTCCCAGTCCTTTTTCATGTCGCTCTCGATGTCCTTCCTGTACAGGCGTCATCCGTTCCTTGCGAATGCGTCTTCTTGTTGAGCAAGGAGACCAACACGGACCGCCACACTAAGTTGGATCCTTTTTTCATGGAGGTCCTGCAGATTCTCAAGTTCAGTCTTTGCCAAGACCGGCTCGCGTTCACGGATGACTGGCTGTCCAAGGAACAAGATCTTTTGTCTTCCGATGACATCTGTCTCGACAACGTCTCATCCGAACACATCGACAGTCTGATGGCTTCCGGGAATATTGACGAGTTGGTACAACTCTTTCGAGCGCACAACCCAGTCACAGCGCGACCAGCTCGAGGCGACGCTGCGGACGACAACGAGAGAGATGAGGAAGGTAACTCCGAGTCGGACTCCTCTGGCAATACATAGGTACATACAGTATATTGACAGCATTTGCAATATCTCATACACTAATGCCGACCTGTACCTACTCACTAATACCACCCTAATCATGGGTCCTGTAGTTGTTCTTGCCGTCATATATCATACTTCAATCAATGACTCTTCCAATGAGATTCTAATATACATCGGATTGTGCAGCAATTAGTGCCTGCGAGGTCACATCAGCTTGAGGTGACCTTGAGGTGGTCTCATCTGACCTTGAGATGCATGAGGTGGCGATAGCCGTTACCTCAAGCTGACCTCACCTCATCTCACCGCAACACTATCTGCTAACATGTGTCTAATGACAAAGAAATAGGTCAATAACAAGCATCAGAATAAGAAATAGATGTACATGGAAGTTAAAATGATGAAAGTGTTTGATGGTGATATGCTAGTGAACCAGCCAATCACTGACAAAGTCACAATGCTAACCCAGAGGGATAACACACTCCTAACAATCAGTGATCCTGTATCCAACCAGACATGAAGGTGCAAGTAGGGGCTGCATGGTCTTGACATGGCAAAGGAGGGACAAGGTGGAGTGGATGAGTTTCAAAGGTGCAAACAGTGAAGTAAGCTGCTGCTCGAAGGTGAGTCTATAATCTAGAGTAATTAGTAGTTGGATGCATTGTATAGCGCAAGAATCTGTTTTAGTTAGAGTAGCGGGTGGACAATGCAAAGGCAAATATAATGATGTGAAGACAATGTTATTTAACATTATTTGAGACATGGCTTGCAAAGTTCAACAACAAGGACTAATATGATGTTCGGAGCTATTGGCAACATGTGGCATTGGAACAGTGAGATCTGAGCAGTGGGGTATGAATTGCTCCAGTTCAAGTAGAATGCATGAAAATATTTAAGATGTAGGTAAAGCCAAAACAGCGATGAAGTCCGAACATGAGCACAAGGTACCTAAGTATTTTTCCCTCCTTTGCTGCCCTCAGTTCTCCATACTTTTTTTGAGAGACTGGAGAGACTGAGGTGAGCATATTTCTACTTACTGTACAGACCAGAATCTGACTTGTAGTAGCTTCCGCTCTATATTGTCTATTCTAGGTTTGTACCAATATTCAGTCCTCCACAATCTTTTTGGCAGAATGAGCTTCTGCTCTTTATTGTCTATTCTAGACTGTGGCTACAGTTAGACACCTTCCCCACTCTACTGCATCAAATAGCAACATCCAGTGTGGTGATGCCAACACATACTTCAAAGGCACAATCACATATGTGATTGAGTACTAAACCATGCATGACATTCTGGTGGTTGAACTGCATAGATTTCCTTCCAAGATGTGGATTGTGGTCCCCTACACAGACCTGGAGATGGGCTAAGTGAATGATATGACAAGAGATGAGATGATTTTGCAAGGACTGCAGCCACTTGTCACTCATTTTGAGTGCAGTCTCTCTATTTGTGATCTCCTGGACAGTGGAGACCCAGTACAAATAGATGTATTGTTGATTTGTATGTGATCAAGTGTTTAAATAAACACCTCATCCTCAACAAATTCAGCCAATATACAAGACTCAAGTGTAGCAACATGATCTGACAAGACATGTACAAAAGGTGTGTGCATCACATGGAGCAGACAGGCAGTGAGCTTCAATGACCATAATGTGTTAGTTGAGTGATTTCGCTTCCTCTCGGACATTATCTATTTCTCCTGCGCTTTCCGCACATCCCATGGTCACTATTATATTCATGCACATACTATACATGTCCCCTCATCGTTCCCACATTTTAGTTCCATTTTATTCCACCTGTATGGCCCTCAGCATTCGCTTTATTCCTCTGTAGTGCGTTCAGCCACATAGCCACACTTATGTTTACATGTATGTACAAGTGGGCCCTTGTCCTTGGAGTCCGACGCATTCTGGCTTCCCCAGTTGCTCACTTCGGACTCCAGGTATGTGGCCTCTTTACTGTACAGTGGAATACATTCCCAGTTGCTCACTTCGGACTCCAGAGCCTCTGAGTGCTCTCCAGCAGGCCTACCTCTCGTCTAGGCCTCTACATAATGTAGGGATAATGATATTGTAGATGCAATGTGGTGAACATAAGTGCAAACAGAGTGTTCACAGAGATTCAAAACATGTGTTGTGTGCAACTTCACAGCCAAAAAAGAGTGCAGTGCATATCAGTACAAATCTTACAAGAGAAGTGAGAGTGCTCTCAAAGCTCTGCTAGCAGCTTGCATTGCATCACAGTCAGCCAATTCATTACTAGGAACATCATAATGATCAGAAACCTAGCAGAGGTTGAGGTCAAGGTGGCAGCACTGCTCAGTGTTTGCAACTTATCAACTATTGTCTAAGAACACAAAATAGAGACTTGATATTGTGTGTTATATACAGTATGCTACTAGTAAAGAGTAGAGATGTGTTACAGTGTGCATGTCAATCTGCAGTGCACTACTAGTATGTCTAACAGCTGGTTTGTGATCTTTTTCATAGCAAAGACTTCATATCTGTATACCCTATATATCCACTTTCAGTACAATAACATGTTCTTTTGGCCTCATCATATATGTCAGGTTGAGTTCCATGATTAATCTCACAATCAACTCCAACATATACCTTCTATATGCACCAGACAATACAATTACAACATGTCTGTACAGCATTTTACACACTACACAAACATAGAAGTTTGGGATAATTACATTCTTTACATGTTTTGCATATGAAGTTGTATTGTTTCTGTCACTGAGTACATTCAAAACATATACAAGGAGACACTCTAATTTATTTGGGCATAGGACATGTATTGAAGCCTGCTAAAACACTCAAAATCTACATATTTCTCACTGGTTCTCACCAGAAACAGTCAAACCATATGTTTTGCAGCACAGATATGAAGACCACAGATAGCACATTGATCAGGTCATATTAAGGCATCAAATACATATTTTATAACATAGAACTTTTATATGTTGCCTTGGTTCCTGCCGTAACAGCAATGTATTCATATTAAAGCCGCATTTTTCATGTCCTTAATAGGCAATTGCATATGTTTTTGAACATACCAAAAATTCCAAAACACATTTGAGGAGATTCTCCGATTTTTTCTGTATTTTTTGGAGTCTTTTTGTGTCCTACAATAAGAAGAAACCATCAATTTCAGCACAAAAACCACAATTTTCCAATTCAGAAAGGCCCAGGCTGGCCCAGGCCCCAAACTAGGCAACCTATGATGTCAATCCAGTCGGCAGAGCTGCCCCGCCGACTGGATTGATGTCATTGGGAGCTTAAATAAGCGCCCAAAGCGGAAAGTCCCTCATCTGGTTGTTTTGTGGTTTTGAATGATTTTGACTGTCTCAGGCTTCTAAAAAATAAGCAAAAAATCAGGTGATGCCCCACAATGTTTAAAACGTTTGAGATGTTCAAAAACATATGACTCAGCCTGAAAAAGGCAGGAGAAATGCCCAATAAATCAGAATATATAGCAATAGTGTGATTGTTGCATTATAAAGCACTTAATAGGCTAGAAAATAAATGAACCTTCTTTTTCATCCTCTGCTGCTATATTGTATATGTATGCCATCATGTTTCATCCATTCAGAGTCTTAACAAAAGTAAATCACTCTGTTTTATTCCGCATTTTTATATGTTTTATAGTCTGTTCTATATGTTTTTCATCTTTTGGCTCCTGTATCAAGTGTCTCATTAGTTCTCAAGTGTTAGTTGAATGATTTCGCTTCCTCTCGGACATTATCTATTTCTCCTGCGCTTTCCGCACATCCCATGGTCACTATTATATTTGTGCACATACTATACATGTCCTCTCATCGTTCCCACATTTTAGTCCCATTTTATTTGTCTTCTATCGCCCTCAGCATTCGCTTTATTCCTCTGTAGTGCGTTCAGCCACATAGCCACACTTGTGTTTACATGTATGTACAAGTGGGCCCTTATCCTTGGAGTCCGACGCATTCTGGCTTCCCCAGTTGCTCACTTCAGACTCCAGATATGTGGCCTCTCCACTGTACAGTGGAATACATTCCTAGTTGCTCACTTCGGACTCCAGAGCTCTTGAGTGCTCTCCAGCAGGCCTACCTCTCGTCTAGGCCTCTACAAGAACTCTAGTAAAAGCGACAGCAGCAGCAGCCCTTCCTCCCAGCACCGGAGCGAACACCACAGAGCCTACTCCAGCGGAATAGACGACTTGGTTGTCAGCCAAGCAGATGGGAATGTGAAGCGGAGTGTAGTCACAAAGCCAGTGGCAATGAGGGGTCATATGAGAAGTGGCCCCTGTGTCTGCATTCCAACGCGTATCAGCGTCGAGCAAGAGCGGTGTAAACGGAGAGGAGGGGTCAGAGGAACGAGCACTTGCACTGCCAGCAAACTCCTGGACAGACGAGGTGTTCTGGGAGGTCTCCTCCACCTTGTTAGCACGCTCAGAG
Source organism: Amylocystis lapponica (assembly GCA_022376435.1). Classification (NCBI taxonomy): domain Eukaryota; kingdom Fungi; phylum Basidiomycota; class Agaricomycetes; order Polyporales; family Postiaceae; genus Amylocystis; species Amylocystis lapponica. The sequence goes on from JABYQE010000141.1 coordinate 25,428, forward strand.
CGCTGCTTGCAAGGTTCCCTGGCAGTCTTCTTCGCTTTCTGGAACTTGAAGCATTGGTCCTGGGTATGGCCTTTGCGTCCGCAGAAATTGTAGAGGAGGCGAGTGATGGTGCTAGCAACGGAGGAAAGGGAAGGCGAGGGGGTAGGACACGAGGAAGCGGAGAAAGCGGTGGCTGTGGAGCGACCAGCACGCAGGATTGCCTCGTTCTGGAATGTAGAGAGGATGGTGGCCTTGTTGAGAGTGTTCAGGAGCGTCAGAGTGGACACAAAGGTTGAATACTCATCAGGGAGGGCTCGAATCATTGCCATGGACTGTAGCTCGTTGTTTAGCTGCTTGATATCGAAGGAGGAGGGGCGAAGATTCTGGATAGAGCGCATGGCCTCCTCAATGCGAGCAGTCAGGGCTTGAAGGGGCTCATCCTCACCCTTCCTGATGGAGAACAGGACATCATAGGCCTGGAAACGCGCACCAGGACGCTGTACAACGTGCACAGCAGCAAGGGCCTTCCATATAGCGACAGGATCGTCCTCCAGGCCGGAGAAATGGATCCTCTGCTCATGGGAGGTGGCCAAGAAGAGCTCACCAGCCGCTTTGGACGCATCCAGCTCCCATTTCCTCCGCTCCACAGCCTTATCCACTGCAGGGATCGTCTCATCGCCCTTCACCAGCATCCAGAGGCCTAGTTTCATCAACCAGGCCCTCATCTCTCCACTCCACTGGGGATAATTGTCCATCTTGAGCTGGGCAAAGCGAGGGGACTGCTCTGAGGACGACATGGGAGCGATAGGGGGCAACAGGGAGCGATAGGGGGCAATCAGGAACGATCTAGAGTGATCAGGAGGGAAGAGAGCAAGGATAGGGGCTCCAGATAAGCAGAATGAGGTCCCAGAGTCGAAGACAGGGGTGTAGCAAAAGATCAGAGATCGGACGAGTGTAGAGTGCAGGGGAGCTTGTATATAAGGTCAGAGGACGGGGCTCATAACCTGTAGAGGCCTAGACGAGAGGTAGGCCTGCTGGAGAGCACTCAGGGGCTCTGGAGTCCAAAGTGAGCAACTGGGGAAGCCAGAATGTGTCGGACTCCAAGGACAAGGGCCCACTTGTACATACATGTAAACACAAGTGTGGCTATGTGGCTGAACGCACTACAGAGGAATAAAGCGAATGCTGAGGGCGATAGAAGACAAATAAAATGGGACTAAAATGTGGGAACGATGAGGGGACATGTATAGTATGTGCACGAATATAATAGTGACCATGGGATGTGCGGAAAGCGCAAGAGAAATAGATAATTTCCGAGAGGAAGCGAAATCACTCAACTAACAGATATTTGCGGAGACGCCAAGGGCCAAGCTTGGATAGAAGAATGCGAGGAAAGTTCGCTTGCTCGACCACATGTACTGACATTGGCCGCCAGTTTACAGGATCAATTGGATAAAGTCCAGATCTCGCTACGACCACGTGCGTGAAGAGCACAATCTTCTCAAACACAAAATTCTATGGACCAACATTTTCTTTGTTCACCAAAGCGAGGTGTGGATCAACTGGATGTGTGCATGTTTGTCTGGAAATCTTGCAGGACACAGGGCATTTACGGGGAAGCAGGCGGATATGTTGAAGGCCCTCGCGGACGAGGCCTCAGCTCTGCACAAGTTCACTATGAATGGGCAGTAGAATACATATTGCATGCTACATTCTACAGGCTGGAAGGTGTCTTTAATAACACTTTTTGTGTTTCCAGCTCAAAAGAAATGTTGAACAATGCCGCACAACTTCTGTGCCACTGCCGTTGAGCTGCTGTGGTTCCACCGCCGTGCTGCTGCTGTCGAACTGCTGTCGTTCTGCCGCCATCTCATCTCGGTCATCAACAGGAGTGAATCTGTGCCAAGATCTCCACTCACATGACATTGACAGGCGATCATCCACAGCATGTGTTCCACCCTTTGATCATCTTTGTTCTCTACCACTCCATCTACCCACACTTCATTCCTGCAACACAACTCTCTGCCATGTACGCACCTCCTATAGTGGAAATGAAGTCTATTCGTGACATGGTGGCATCGGGAATCCACACTACCATGCCGGAGGTCCTCAAAGCTGTACTTGAACATGGGGACAGTGAATGGGATGCAAAACAATTGTGCTATGCTTTTGAGAATATGGTATGTTCTTAGAAACAGCAGCCACATCTTCGCCACTGGCAGCCTCACATGTGATCTGCAGTTTTACATAGCAGGCGTGGTTGGTCTGAAGCAGGCCAGACATGGTGATTCCCATTTCCCTCCAGCTCTGCGGGAGTTTGTGCAATCACACTTTAAAGATGACCTGGAGGTTGTAAGTGTGGCTCTGCCATGTATTTCCTCTCACCACTAACTATAAGGTAGCTCCAGCGTGATGCATTCCCAGTTCCGCCTGCAAGCAATGCACGCCCGCACACCAGGGAACGTCCTCCGGCACCCAGCCCAAGCAACACTCGACCGGCACCAGTGGAACTGCCACCGACAGACCGTGCGCATTCCCAACCTCTCCATGCAACTTCGGCAAGCAACACATCCACTCCCCGTGACATCTCCCACCCCTCGGTTTCTGCAGCACCACACACTGCAACCGGTGCCTCATTGCACCGGGTGGTATCGCCGCCAACTGCGGCATTGCCCTCACATCACCACATCGGACATCACCCGGCACAGTCATCGGCGGAACGTACACGTTAGGCAAAACCGGTGGTACTTCCTGCCGATATTGTCTTGCTGTTGGAAAATGCAAAATGTGAGACAGTGCAGACAGAGGAGGCTCTGAAACAGGAACGGAATGAAATCACAAAGAGGGAGTCAGCAAGCCGTCGTGCCATAGCCTTGCTTTCCAAAAAGGTGAGGCACATTTTGAATGCCAAAACTGTGCTCTAATTGTAATTTGTTTTGCCAGCTTGAAAGTTGGAGAGTCAAGTTGGCAGAGGAGGAAGCAAGACGGAAGTCCTGTCACCAACCATCCACCTCCCATCTCACATCACCAGATCACCTTCCTCCTGTCCTTCCACACGACCTGCCGCCCAACCTTCCCGAGTCATTCATCAATTATCTTAAGAAAATTTGGTTGTCCATGGACGTCATCCAGGAGGACTTGGATTTCGAGACAAGAGTGACAGAATCATCCATGCAACACCTGTGGGACACTGCCAACTTATTGTCAGACAAAGATTTTGTGGTGTAATGTAGATAGCATATGTCAAGAACAAAACAAACTAAGATATATCAGTCGTGGTTTCCATTATTGTAGTACAATATCCCACGTATCTGGTATACATCCTGTGTACTAGCTGGTCAGGCTGTACAATGCTGTACAATCTAGGCAGTCAGTTGTACAATTTCGCACTTTGTAGAAATATTACAATAACTTGATGAGATTGTGATTGCTCTTGGATTTTACAATCTGAATGATGTTGTGCTATTCTTATAATAGTTATTGTACAATTCTGCACTTTTGTACAATATAGACTGTTCTTGTGAAATTTAGGGCTTATTGTCAAATTTGATATTATGCTAGGGTTATTAGTTGATAATTGCTCTATATTCTGCTTATTTGTAAAATGAATTGTGTACTATATATAGATAGAGTTCCAGTATTACCAAAAAAGGAAATTTTCGAATGATATACTGCCAGGCTCCGTTTTTGGGGCTGATTACAAATCTTTTGCTTTTATATGCCCTATATGGGAGCTATATGGATCATTCACTATGAGGTTGATCTGATTACAAATCTGATGCTTGTTACCTGTCATATATAGTAAGTCTAAATATCATATACTGCTAGCCTCCATTTTTTGAGCTGGTTTGAAATCTGATGATCAATGTATGCTATATATGACTACTATCAGGTCATATACCATTCAGAGTCATTAAAGCTGATTTAAATATATTGTTGGTGACTTGCTACATATAGCAGTATCAGCATAAGATTTGTGTTTTGAGAGTTTTCTTTTACATTGATGCTCTATCTTCTAGTATATGGTTATACACAGTGTATATATATTTATATGCATCTGTTAAAACTTGCTTAGGTTGCATTTATTTTTCAGATATGCATTTTAGCAACCATATTGTGTTTTCTTGCTTAACTAAGCATGTATGACACTTCAACTTTTTTCCCCAGCATCCTTAACATGGTTCACATCTTTTATTAAAATTTACCTTTTTTGGTAATTTTCACTGTACGGGTGTTTGCCAACACTATCACACTATCAGACATCGCTAAAAGCTAGGTCAGCTATTTTACTATTCATGTAGTGGTGGCTAAAATATATAGTGCTTGACTGGCTTGCCAGGATTTAGTATCTGTTAGTTGATCACTGTCAGTTTGCCAGCAGTGTGCATACTGGCACCACCAGTGAGCTGGCAATGATATATTCTGTCATGTCTCTATCACCTAATAGTGTACTCTATACACAGCTATGTTGATAGATGATATATGCAGCCCATTTGGGCCTATGCTGAGCCAAAGTAATATATTCTGTCATATCTCTATGCTCACTGGCATCTAATAGTGTACTATACATATAGCTATATTCACCTAGAATGTATGCATAAGTCACACTATGATTCATATGTGATGTGTTGCCAGTAGTGTATCAGACAACTTGAACATCAGAATGTTATTTGCCGGTCAAAAACTCAGATACTACTGGTATGCATACTTCACTTATCACTTATCCTGGCATATGCACTTATACTCAGGCTCAGCATAGGCCCAAATGGGCTGCATATATCATCTATCAACATAGCTGTGTATAGAGTACACTATTAGGTGATAGAGACATGACAGAATATATCATTGCCAGCTCACTGGTGGTGCCAGTATGCACACTGCTGGCAAACTGACAGTGATCAACTAACAGATACTAAATCCTGGCAAGCCAGTCAAGCACTATATATTTTAGCCACCACTACATGAATAGTAAAATAGCTGACCTAGCTTTTAGCGATGTCTGATAGTGTGATAGTGTTGGCAAACACCCGTACAGTGAAAATTACCAAAAAAGGTAAATTTTAATAAAAGATGTGAACCATGTTAAGGATGCTGGGGAAAAAAGTTGAAGTGTCATACATGCTTAGTTAAGCAAGAAAACACAATATGGTTGCTAAAATGCATATCTGAAAAATAAATGCAACCTAAGCAAGTTTTAACAGATGCATATAAATATATATACACTGTGTATAACCATATACTAGAAGATAGAGCATCAATGTAAAAGAAAACTCTCAAAACACAAATCTTATGCTGATACTGCTATATGTAGCAAGTCACCAACAATATATTTAAATCAGCTTTAATGACTCTGAATGGTATATGACCTGATAGTAGTCATATATAGCATACATTGATCATCAGATTTCAAACCAGCTCAAAAAATGGAGGCTAGCAGTATATGATATTTAGACTTACTATATATGACAGGTAACAAGCATCAGATTTGTAATCAGATCAACCTCATAGTGAATGATCCATATAGCTCCCATATAGGGCATATAAAAGCAAAAGATTTGTAATCAGCCCCAAAAACGGAGCCTGGCAGTATATCATTCGAAAATTTCCTTTTTTGGTAATACTGGAACTCTATCTATATATAGTACACAATTCATTTTACAAATAAGCAGAATATAGAGCAATTATCAACTAATAACCCTAGCATAATATCAAATTTGACAATAAGCCCTAAATTTCACAAGAACAGTCTATATTGTACAAAAGTGCAGAATTGTACAATAACTATTATAAGAATAGCACAACATCATTCAGATTGTAAAATCCAAGAGCAATCACAATCTCATCAAGTGTTAGTTGAGTGATTTCGCTTCCTCTCGGACATTATCTATTTCTCTTGCGCTTTCCGCACATCCCATGGTCACTATTATATTCGTGCACATACTATACATGTCCCCTCATCGTTCCCATATTTTAGTTCCATTTTATTCGACTTGTATCGCCCTCAGCATTCGCTTTATTCCTCTGTAGTGCGTTCAGCCACATAGCCACACTTGTGTTTACATCTATGTACAAGTGGGCCCTTGTCCTTGGAGTCCGACGCATTCTGGCTTCCCCAGTTGCTCACTTCGGACTCCAGGTATGTGGCCTCTCTACTGTACAGTGGAATAGATTCTCAGTTGCTCACTTCGGACTCCAGAGCCCCTGAGTGCTCTCCAGCAGGCCTACCTCTCGTCTAGGCCTCTACAGGTTATGAGCCCCGACCTCTGACCTCGTATACAAGCTCCCCTGCGCTCTACACTCGTCCGATCTCCTCTGATCTTTTTCTACACCCCTGTCTTCGACTCTGGGACCTCATTCTGCTTATCTGGAGCCCCTATCCTTGCTCTCTTCGCTCCTGATCGCTCTAGATCGTTCCTGATTGCCCCCTATCGCTCCCTGTCGCCCCCTATCGCTCCCATGTCGTCCTCAGAGCAGTCCCCTCGCTTTGCCCAGCTCAAGATGGACAACTACCCCCAGTGGAGTGGAGAGATGAGGGCCTGGTTGATGAAATCAGGCCTCTGGATGCTGGTGAAGGGCGATGAGACGATCCCTGCAGTGGATAAGGCTGTGGAGCGGAGGAAATGGGAGCTGGATGCGTCCAAAGTGGCTGGTGAGCTCTTCCTGGCCACTTCCCATGAGCAGAGGATCCATTTCTCCGGCCTGGAGGACGATCCTGTCGCTATTTGGAAGGCCCTTGCTGCTGTGCACGTTGTACAGCGTCCTGGTGCGCGTTTTCAGGCCTATGACGTCCTGTTTTCCATCAGGAAGGGTGAGGATGAACCCCTCCAAGCCCTGACTGCTCGCATTGAGGAGGCTATGCGCTCTATCCAGAATCTTCGCCCCTCCTCCTTCGATATCAAGCAGCTAGACGACGAGCTGCAGTCCATGGCGATGATTCGAGCCCTCCCTGACGAGTATTCGACCTTTGTGTCCGCTCTGACGCTCCTAAACACGCTGAACAAGGCCACCATCCTCTCTGCATTCCAGAACGAGGCTATCCTGCGTGCTGGTCGCTCCACAGCCTCCGCTTTCTCCGCTTCCTCGCGTCCTACCCCCTCGCCTTCCCTTTCCTCCATTGCCAGCACCATTGCTCGCCTCATCTGCGATTTCTGCGGACGCGAAGGCCATACCCAGGACCAGTGCTTCAAGTTCCAGAAAGCGAAGAAGACCGCCAGGGAACCTCGCAAGCAGCGCTCTGAGCGCGCCAACAAGGCGGAGGAGACCTCCCAGGACACCTCGTCTGTCCAGGAGTTTGCTGGCAGCGCAAGTGCTCGTTTTTCTGACCCCTCCTCTCCGTTTACACCGCTCTTGCTCGACGCTGATATGCGTTGGAATGCAGACACAGGGGCCACTTCTCATATGACCCCCCATCGCCACTGGCTTCGCGACTACACTCCGCTTCGCATCCCCATCCGCTTGGCTGACAACCAAGTCGTCTACTCTGCTGGGGTAGGCTCTGTGGTGTTCGCTCCGGTGCTGGGAGGAAGGGCTGCTGCTGCTGTCGCTTTTACTAGAGTTCTGCATGTTCCCTCGCTTCGTAACAACCTCCTCTCTGTCCTATTCCTAACGCGTCAACGAGGCTTCTCTGTCCACATCGAGCGTGATCGTATGGACTTTATTCGAGCGAAGCAGCTCCTCTTCTGCGCTCCTATCAGCGACAGTAACACCGCTTTCCTGGCTGGAAGCGTCGTCCCTGCTCCGCTTCCTGAGTTTGCAGGACTCAGTTCGACTCTGCCCCTGGATTATTTGCTCTGGCACCGTCGCTTTGCGCACCACCACCACGCCGGAGTCAGGAGGCTTGTCAACGGCGAACTCGTCACTGGACTCCACCTCGAGTCGAAGGTGTCGCCAGATCCTGTCTGTGAGCCTTGTCTTGCAGGCAAGATGGTCTCTGCACCATTCCCTCTCTCGTCTCATCGCGCGTCGAAACCCCTCCAGCTCGTCCACAGCGATCTACACGGCCCTCTCCCTGTCCGCACCCACTCAGGCTATCGCTATTGGGTCACCTTCATCGACGATTACTCGCGTTATCGTGCTGTTGTCCCTCTGAAGTCGAAGGGCGACGCTTTTGAGGCCTTCAAAGCGTACAAGTCGTACGCTGAGAACCAGACTGGGTGCTCTATCAAGGCCTTGCGCGATGACAAGGGAGGTGAATACATGTCCAACGCCTTCCACGCCTTCACCACAGCCCACGGCATCGAGCGACAGCACTCTACGCGCAATCGTCCTCAGCAGAACGGTGTTGCAGAGCGCACCAACCGCATTTTGGACGAGGGGATCACCACCATGCTGTCCGAGTCTGGGCTACCTCGTCAGTTCTGGGGTGAGGCTCTTGCTGCGTTCGTTCATGTGCTTAATCGCTCGTCCAACTCGGTGCTAAAGGACTCTACGCCCTACGCTCTGTGGTACAAGCGCAAGCCTGATGTCTCGCACCTTCGCGTTTGGGGCTGCACTGCTTACGTGCATGTCCAGAAGGACAAGCGCACTGGGCTGAGTCCGCATATGGAGAAGTGCGTGTTTATTGGCTACCCCGAGGGCTACAAGGGCTGGAAATTCTACAATCCCACCACGAAGCGCACCATCATCAGTGAGCGAGCTGATTTTGATGAGCGCTATTTCCCTGCTTTGAAGCAGTCCTCCCCTTCGCCTTCCGCTCCATCCCCTACTGCGCCTTCTGTGCCTGTTTCTGGGGTTATTGTGGTGGTAGCTCCGCGTCCTGCGCCGCATCCTGAGGGGGAGCATGGTCCTGACGTGCCTGATGTTCAGGATGCGCCTGCAGCATCGCGTTCTCCATCTCCAGTCCCAGATCCTAATCCTGCACCTGCGCCTCCCAGTCCTGAGCCTCCTGCACCCGTCCCTGAGCCACCTCTCGCGCTTCGTCGCGAACCGCGCAATCGTCGCCCTCCTGGACAATGGTGGAAGGTCTCTAGCCCTGCTGTCTCCACTCCCTCTCCCACTCCTGCGCCTCCATCTCCTCCTGCTGCGTCTCCTGCGAGATCACCTGCGCCGTCGCCTTCTCCTCCACCTGTCAATCGTCTCTGGCATCATCGAGAGCCCACTCCTGCCATTGAGAGCGACGACGAGGACGATGACGATGGTCTCAGCTACACTGAGGAGGCAAACCTGGTTGGTGAGGTCGAGCCCTTGTCCTATGGACAAGCCATGCATGCGTCGTCCTGACGCAGAGCAGTGGCATACAGCGGCCGAAGAGGAGTACAATGCCCACCTGAGCAATGGGACTTGGAAACTCGTCGAGCTGCCTCCAGGACGCAAGGCTATCGGCTGCCGCTGGGTCTTCAAGATCAAGCGCAATGCTGATGGTTCTTTGGAGCGATACAAGGCTCGCATCGTCGCAAAGGGCTATTCCCAGCGACCTGGCTTTGACTATGTCGAGATCTTCGCTCCCACCATTCGCATGGCCACTGTTCGCCTCATTCTTGCGCAGGCTGGCCTCCAGGACTTCCACATGCGCTCCATCGACATCTCCCATGCTTTCCTGAACGGCGAGCTCGAGGAGGAGGTCTACATGCAGCAGCCAGAGGGCTTCAAGACCGGAGGACCTCGTCTTGTCCTCCATCTAGACAAGTCTATCTATGGTCTCAAGCAGGCTGGACGGCAGTGGAACAAGAAGCTCCATTCGACGCTTCTGCAGATGGGCTTTGTGCGCATTCAGTCTGATGCTGGGGTCTATGTCTATGAGCGAGGTGAAGTGCGCGTATCATGCCTATCTATGTCGACGATATCACTGCAGTGTCCAAGTCGAAGGAGGCTCTTGACAGCGTCGTCGAGGAGCTCTCCAGACACTTCAAACTTCGAGACCTTGGCCCACCTCGTTCCTGCTAGGCATCCAGATCTTCAGAGACCGTCCCAATCGCACCATCTCGCTTTCCCAGCGCCAGTACATCCTCGACATCCTGGAGCGCTTCCACTTCAGTGATTGCAAGCCCATCTCGACGCCTATGGAGCCTGGACTCTCCCTCGTTGCAGAGATGGCTCCCCAGACCGCTGACGATGCTGCCTACATGCGAAATGTCCCCTATGCGAGTGCAGTGGGTGCTCTGCAGTATCTCGCCTCTGGAACGCGCCCCGATATCTCCTACACTGTCTCTGTCCTTGCTCGCTTCAATTCCAATCCTGGTGTCGCTCACTGGAACGCTCTGAAGCACCTCCTTCGCTATCTCAAAGGCACCCTCGACTTGAAGCTCGTCTATCGTCCTGATCCCTCTACTCCTCATCCATTCGTCACCTTCTGCGACGCAGATCATGGGGGAGACAAGGACTCTGGACGCTCGACTGGAGGCTACATTGTTCGCGTTGGGACTGGGGCTGTGAACTGGAGCAGCAAGCTTCAGTCTGTGGTGACGCTTTCCACCACTGAAGCGGAGTACATCTCTGCTGTGGAGGCTGGAAAGGACATTCTCTGGATGCGCAACATTCTGACTGAGCTTGGCTATCCTCCCTCGTCCGCTTCGCCCCTCTGCATCGATAACCAGTCCGCTCTCACCGTTGCAAAGAACCCAGAGCACCATGGTCGCATGAAGCACCTGGACTTGCGCTTTTACTGGCTGCGCGACGTTGTGGACTCTGGCCTCATCCTCCCAGAGTATATCCCCACAGAGGAGATGCCAGCGACCTGCTCACCAAGGCTTTGCCTAGGGTGAAGGTCGAGTATTTCAGGCGCATGATGGGCCTGGAATAGCTTGGGATTGTGGGGGAGTGCTGGATGCGAGAGGCATCTTATCATGGGGGAGTGTTAGTTGAGTGATTTCGCTTCCTCTCGGACATTATCTATTTCTCCTGCGCTTTCCGCACATCCCATGGTCACTATTATATTCGTGCACATACTATACATGTCCCCTCATCGTTCCCACATTTTAGTTCCATTTTATTCGTCTTGTATCGCCCTCAGCATTCGCTTTATTCCTCTGTAGTGCGTTCAGCCACATAGCCACACTTGTGTTTACATGTATGTACAAGTGGGCCCTTGTCCTTGGAGTCCGACGCATTCTGGCTTCCCCAGTTGCTCACTTCGGACTCCAGGTCTGTGGCCTCTCTACTGTACAGTGGAATAGATCCCCAGTTGCTCACTTCGGACTCCAGAGCCCCTGAGTGCTCTCCAGCAGGCCTACCTCTCGTCCAGGCCTCTACACTTCCTGCCGATATCGCCTTGCTGTTGGAAAACGCAAAAAGGGAGGCAGTGCAGACAGAGGAGGCTCTGCAACAGGAACGGAATGAAATCGCAAAGAGGGAGTCAGCAAGCCGCCGTGTCATAGCCTTGCTTGCCCGAAGGGTGAGGCACATTTTGAATGCCAAAACTGTGCTCTAATTGTCATTTGTTTTGCCAGCTTGAAGGTTGGAGAGTCAAGTTGGCACAGGAGGAAGCAAGAAGGAAGTCCCATCGCCAACCATCCACCTCCCATCTCACATCGCCAGATTGCCTTCCTCCTGTCCTTCCACACGACCTGCCGCCCAACCTTCCCGAGTTCTTCATCAATTATCTCAAGAAAATTCGGTTGTCCATGGACGTCATCCAGGAGGACTTGGATTTCGAGAGAAGGGTGATGGAATTATCCATGCAACACCTGTATGACACTGCGGACTTATTGTCAGACAAAGATTCTGTGGTGTAATGTAGATAGCATATGCCAAGAACAAAACAAACTGAGATATATTGCTTTTCTCCAATTCCACTGCTGCGAAAATTCTCAAAGTCAAAGCCCTTACCATGGTACCTGCCATCCAACTGCCTTCTGTCACAAACCTTCTGCCTGCCGATTTCCGTGAAGCTGCCGACTTCCGTGCAGCTGCCGACTTCCGTACGGCTGCCGACTTCCGTGCAGCTGCCGACTACCATCGAGCTGCCGACTGCCGTCAAGCTGCTGACTGCCGTCAAGATGTCCACTTCCGTTGAGCTGCCGACTTCCGTTGAACTGCCGACTTCCGTTGAAATGCCGACTTCCGTGAAGCTGCCGACTGCCGACTTCCGTGAAGCTGCCGACTGCCGACTACCGTCAAGCTGCAGACTACCGTCAAGCTGCCGACTTCCGTTGAGCTGCCGAGTTCCCTCAAGCTGTGGACTCCTGTACAACAGCCGACTTCCGTTCAGGTGGCTCTTTGTGTTCCCAATGTTGTCAACTCATCACTCATCATATGCATCACATGCAGGTGACATTGACACAACTAAGAACAATACATCTCCTCGAAAGAGCCACGCGCCGACCCAGAGTGACCACTCCTCAGTCCCAGAAGACGCGGACCACCTGGAGGAGCATTTGGAAGAGTGTGCGCGTCCCGACAATGGTGCCATTCATGATGAGGAAGTCTTTCTCCCCACCAGGCATTAGTGCGATGTCTGGCTCCTCGCCGAGCTCCCCCAGTCGGTACGCGGCATCCTGGTTGTCGAAGTCGTCGGGGAGGTTCCCGGCAAGCGCGGCTTGCACTGGTGAATGTTCAGCACAAAGGCGTCAACAGAAACCATGCAAAAGACTTACCGTAGACATCGCTCCTCTTTCCATTGGCGTTGTCCCAGATGTACCGGTAGTACTTCCGGTGAGGGACATCAAGGCCATGCTCCTCCATCTCCGGGACCATCTGCTCTAGGAGCTCCTGCCGATTTGTGAGCAATTCCATTACGATCCACATAGTACAGAACTCACCCAGATCTGGAGGACTTCGGCGACCCACATCGGGTTGCCGGAGGCAGAGGTGTCGTACTCGTACATCTTGCGGTAGAATACCAGGCGGGCCATGATATCGTAGTATGCGGAGGCAAGCTGGTCGGGGTAGAATGTATCGGACATGGTGGATGGAGAGAGGAGGTAGTACAGACAAAATCTTATATCAATGAATGGCAGGCCATCCCTGTGCCATGAGGCATAACAATTATGTTATGCATTTGGCACGAGGCATGGCCATTGATATCACTATACCCCTTTGGGGAAGGTTTGTGAAGAACCCCGCCGTGACTGTCGCAAAGCTTTGGATTCTTGGACACTACTGTCTTCTGTCACAAACCTTCCGCCTGCCGTCTTCCGCCCGACTGCTGTCTTCCACCAGACCGCTGTCTTCCGCCAGACTGCCGTCTTCCGCCCCACTGCCGTCTTCTGCCAGACCGCCATGTTCCACCGGAACTCGGTCTCCCGTCAACCCCACCAACCCCACATCTTCCAACAGACTGCTGTCTGCCGCCCCAGCACTGGTATTCCGCTGCCGTCTCACTCCCATCCTACCGCAGTATTGCCGATGTCGGCATTCTCCTCAAACAAAGTTCATCTCCCAAAATCTGGCCTGCCATCCCATTGGACAACCAGGAAAGTGATTGATCGACCCACCTATTGCCAACCTGTCAATATCGGGATGCACTCATTCACCGGGATGACACGCATGTCAGGTGTCAGACAAGGTTCATTTCCGAAATGCCGGCGCCACCCTGCCATTGGACCACTATGCAAGGCCATGATGCACCACGGAAGTATGACGCACTGTGGGAGTTACTCAATAGAAACCGGTAAATATTTACATACATTTCTCCCATGTGGTGTCTTGCAGGCGGGGTTCCGCTTTGATTAGTTTTTGATATGTCACCGATGCCGAAATGTGGTACCCAAAGTCGACAAGCTTCCTGACCATGATGGCGGGCTTCTTCACAGACCTTCCCAAAGTGGTTTATCTATTTCAATGACCGTGCCTCATGGCAAATGTGTACACGATTGTTCGGCCTCATGGCACAGGAATGCTCCGCCATCCCTAGTTATATTGCATGCTTTCCATTCCATCTCCTACCCACATCCCACCATGTCCCTCAACCGCCAGGAACTCCTGCTCGCATACTTTGAGGTGCTGTTCCCTCTCGCCCTCTGCCGCCGTATGTATGAATACGACGTTGCAGCCTCCACCAACCCGATGTGGGCAGCCGACGTTATCTCGAGCTGGATAAGTGGTTTGTGCATCAGATCTGAATGAAGTGCTGACCGATCTGCAGGAGAACCTGGAGCTCCTTGTCCCAGAGATGGAGCGGCAGGGCTTGGCCTTGCTTCATCACAAGTACTACGCCTACGTGCGGAAAGACGATCCCAACGGTGAGTATTTCATATGATTCTCTTGAATGTATCATGCTAACCTTCATCAGTGCGAGCCGCGCTTGACGGCGACGACGACGATGACGACGACGAAGCTGCAGTTGGGATGGAGCACCGCGAGAACGTCGATTTCCTCATCATGAACGGGGCCATCGTCGGCATGCAGCGACTCTTCCACATCATCCTCAATGCTATCCAGGTTATCTGGAGCTGAGGAGGGTTCGTCGCAGGGTGGCACCGGGCTCGTCTTGTTGCATGTATTTCGTAGTTTAAATACCACACGCGTTGGCTTCGGATAAAGAGTGATAAGGCAAGATAGGTGCAGTGGCAGGAGGATAGATGGAAGCCACATAGCACACAAAAGTCAAACGGGAAGTCGAACAGCACAGAGACGGCAGGCGGACGGCAGGCGGAAGTCAGACGGCAGGAAGACGGCAGGAAGACGGCAGTCGGGCAGAAGACAGCAGTCGGGCGGAAGATGGTGGTCTGTCGGAAGACGGTAATCTGACGGAAGATGGCAATCTGACGGAAGACGGCAATCTGACGGAAGATGGCAGACTGCACTTTGATGGACAATCACTGCATGCATGGCTCGATTTTTCAGGCGAAGTACTGTGAAAAAATGATAGAATTAGTCTTGATACTTCTATAATATATAAGCCCAACAAAGTGTAAGAAAATTTAGAATTGCTTTAGCGGAATTTGAAGTATAATATGGTGAAGAAACTTGAGAAGTATTCAAAATATATATTTCGATATATCCAGGATTGATCTCCGGGAAGTTCATGATTTTTCTGTTCACAAAAGGCAAAACATCGGATGAAAATATTCAGAATAGTTCAGACCAAAGAACTGTGAAAGAAGTAATGAACAATGGTGACTAGCAGTCATAATTTTTTCAAGATTACTTCACAAAGGATTCACAATCCTTTGTGTCAAAAAAGCGAAGAAAGATTGAAGAACAATTGAGCTCCGGCCCGGTGTCCCTATGACGGTCACCCTGACGGTCATTGACGGTCACCTTGAGGGTCACCGACGGTCGCTGACGGTCATTGACCGTCACCGGTTCTTCTTCAATTTTTCTTTGCTTTTTGACACAAAGGATTGTGAATCCTTTGTGAAGTGATCTTGAAAAGATTGTGACTGCTAGTCACAATTGTTCTTTGGTTCTTTTACAGTCCTTTGGTCTGAACTATTCAGGATATTTTTATCATATGTTTTGCTTTTTGTGAGCAGAAGAATCATGAACTTCCCGGAGATCATTCATGGATATATTGAAATATATATTTTGAATATTTCTCAAGTTTCTTCACCATATTATGCTTCAAATTCCGCTAAAGCAATTCTAAATTTTTTTACACTTCATTGGGCTTATATATTGTAGAAATATCAAGACTAACTCTATCATTTTTTCACAGTTCTTCGCCCGAAAAATCGAGCCATGCATGCAGTGAATGGCACTTTCAAGGTGTGATATAACATTACTAGGATGGTCGAGGGATGGCAGTACATGAATGGCAATAGAACTGTGGTCAGAGGTCGTTGGTGGGACCATGGGCAAAACAAAAGGGCTTCCTCACTTGCATTAGGCATCACTTTCTCTGCCAGTGCTCCTTCACAGCATAATAAATCAAAATCTTGGGTACATAATCACCAAAACACCCTACATATATGTGGTAGTGTACATCCACTGGGGAAAATCAACTCCTCCCTTGCTATAGACTGCTGGCCTCATATAATAGGCTATACAAACTCTCTCTTCACTGCTCCTCTCCACCTTGTGTATAATCAGTCTGCCTGAAAATGCACTGACTGTCCCACCACTGTACCTCAACCTCACCCCAACCCTGGTAGTTCCAGCTCTACTCCTTTCTCCCTCCCCAATGTCAACAAAAGATCATACCACATATAGTGGGACTTTCTATCCCTGTGTAATGGACTGCCCCTGTTGGCCATGAAGGACAGTGCATTAAACACCAGATGCCAACATGCCATTACCTCTGATATCTTGGGATCCTCCTTTGCTTGTTTCAGTGACTCTTGCCCTGCCCTGTACATCTCTGGGTGGATGACCCTGAGAATGGCAGACACAAGTGCTGAGGTGTCTTTCATATACTCTAGCCATACTCTCCCTACAGAGAGGGGGTCCTTCAAAAGGGCACACACTTCAAGGGTGTCATTGATGGTCTAGAAATGCAAGATAAAAGATAAAATAAAATCAATTCAATTTTGGGTACTGCTCACCTCATGTCCTTGTTGAAACCATGCTGGAGAAAAATTCAAACACCCAGGATGAAGGGTTGAGCAGTCCTGTGGGTCCAGAAAATATTGGGATTGACTTCTCCATGTCCCACTAGAATGTGGATGATGTTTCTGGAGCATGGAATTGAGAAGGTCCCCCAGGGCCTATATCTCTGCCTGAAATGAATGAGCCTGATCAGCTGAGGTTAGGACAGAGTTGAAGGGCTCTCACCTGTCTCTCTGGCCCATGATGCCTGGTAAGTGCCACAGGAGAATTCTGTTCTCCTTGTCAACAATAATTAGGGCTCTGTATACAGTGGAAAAGGCTGTGGGTGGAGGGGTGGAAAGAAAGAAGCCTTAGAGGCTTCCTTGGCCTCATTAAACCCAGTGAGGCCAGATTTGACAGCAGTGGAGTGATACTCTTCTGCATTCCAGTCTACAGTGACTGAGAATACTCAGTAATCTATGTATGTTGGCAGAAAACTAGGCATTTACCTTGATTGGTGAAGGCTTTTGCAAGCTGATGTGCAATTCTTTCAGCATCTCTGACTAGAGACACCTGGAAGTCAAGGGGTGGCAAAGGCCTGGAGGGAGGACAAGATGAAGAAGAGGGGAAATGGTCATTTAAGTAGTGTTGAAAACATGAATGGACATAGGTGGCTACTCTGTCAGTGTATAAAAAAGGGGTCGGGGGGGGAGTGGACATGGTGGGAGGAAGAATCGATGGATGCGCTGGCAGGGACCAGCAGCCGAACATACCTTTCCGGAACCGAACACTTCGCGAAATTCGCGTGGCGGTCCGGCGGGATTTGCCAGCACTTTCACGGAAATCAATATATGGATGGAATGCGGCACTTGTGACAACAACAATCTGAGTTGGGTGAAGGGGTAGTACAATCATTATAGCAGCACTACACAGGCACCATGGCTTCCAGGGATGCAGGGATACATTCGTGCAAAACATGCAACCACCCAGTTTCCTATACATGTATACATGATTGCAAAGAGATCTACGTACGTCAACGGAGAACCCATCCGTAGGCTACGGGCGTTCCTGTTGTCGGCCGACCTGTAGGCTACGGGGTATCCCTACTGTCAGCCGACCCGTAAGCTACGGGGTACCCCTACCGTTGGCCCACCCGTGGCCAACGGTACATCTCACCTCCGTCGGCCCACCCATCTACACGGGTGCCCTCTTATCGTCGGCCGACGTCGCACGCCCCATTCTATACGGGCAAAACTCACCGTTGGATGGCCCATCTAGACGGGATTTGTTCACTGGATTGTGTGGTTCTGACAGAGGGCTTGCCAGCGGCGACCATAGCAGTGTCGGGGGACGTCCGGCTGTCAATCAATTGTTGCTCGAGAACAAGACGGGCGACGATGTCGGCGGAGTGATACGGAGAAGACGCAGAGGACTTGCTCAGATCGGAGCCCACTTGAGACTGGAGATGGGCGAGGTTGTCGGACATGGCGTTGAGAAAGCCAAGGCACAAGAAAGAGTTGTGGGTGGGGAGCCCGATGGCAAAGATGCGGTCGACGAGGTCGCGGATACGGGAGCTGCAGGTAGCGAGGCGTTCGGAATAGATGTAGTGAACTTGAAAGAGCTCACGCATGAGAAGAACCTGGCTGTATGCGCCCTCCCGTGCATGCCGCGCCGAAAGTGCGTCCCAGGCCGCCTTCGCTGTAGTAAAATCCTGGAGGAAGAGCTTCTCCTCAGGGGATGATCGGAAGGTGAGAAACCCCTGAACCATCTTGTTGTTCACAATCCAGTTCCGATAACTGTCGATGGAAGACACGTCGGGGCAAGGGACAGAGCCAGTGATGTAGTCGTCGAGTGCGACCATTTGCAGAGTTTCGACCACGGAGCCCTTCCACGAGAGCCAATTGTGCGGGGTAAGATCCAGCAGTTCGGTAGGAGTACCGGAGACGAGTCCCGCCGGAAGGGAAAGTCGGGGAACTGCCGCTGCCGGGGAAGGCAGTACCGTTGTTTCGGGCATGATGGGATGCGGAGAGGAGTGACGAAGCACTAGAATAGGGCTTTTGCTGGCGAGTTTCCAGTTGAGTGAGGCTTTAGAAAGCCTCGGGGCTCATAACCTGTAGAAACTGGGCACAGACAAGCTCAGTCAAAGTGTAAGACAAAGACTGATGTGATTAGTACCTGGGCACAGACAAGCTGGCCAGGTATCAGTACTATGGTAATAGATACATGGGCAGAAGCCTCACCTCAGTCAAAGTGTAAGACAAAGACTGAGGTGAAGAGAAAACGACCGTCGTGTCTTATAAGAGACACAATGCTATGACGAGATGAGGGTCATCGACTCTATGATGCCACGATGCTCTACGATCGAGTCCCGATCCCGATGGCGATTGCGCTGCCCGCTCAATAGTACTGACGAGCCTGATGTTCAGGATGTGCCTGCAGCGTCGCGTTCTCCATCTCCAGTCCCAGATCCAAATCCTGCACCTGCGCCTCCCAGACCTGAGCCTCCTGCACCTGTCCCTGAGCCGCCTCTCGCCCTCCATCGCGAACCGTGCAATCGTCGCCCTCCTGGACAATGGTGGAAGGTCTCTAGCCCTGCTGTCTCGACTCCCTCTCCCACTCCTGCGCCTCCATCTTCTCCTGCTGTGTCTCCTGCAAGGTCGCCTGCACCATCGCCTTCTCCTCCACCTGTCAATCGTCTCTGGCATCATGGAGAGCCCACTCCTGCCATTGAGAGCGACGACGAGGACGACGAGGATGGCCTCAGCTACATTGAGGAGGCAAACCTGGTTGGTGAGGTCGAGCCCTTGTCCTATGGACAGGCCATGCGCCTGTAGAGGCCTAGACGAGAGGTAGGCCTGCTGGAGAGCACTCAGGGGCTCTGGAGTGAGCAACTGGGGAAGCCAGAATGTGTCGGACTCCAAGGACAAGGGCCCACTTGTACATACATGTAAACACAAGTGTGGCTATGTGGCTGAACGCACTACGGAGGAATAAAGCGAATGCTGAGGGCGATACAGGTCGAATAAAATGGAACTGAAATATTGGAACGATGAGGGGACGTGTATAGTATCTGCACGAATATAACAGCGACCATGGGATGTGCGGAAAGCGCAAGAGAAATAGATAATGTCCGAGAGGAAGCAAAATCACTCAACTAACAAAACGAGCTTCAAGTCGAGGGTGCCTTTGAGATAGCGAAGGAGATGCTTCAGAGCGTTCCAGTGAGCGACACCAGGATTGGAATTGAAGCGAGCAAGGACAGAGACAGTGTAGGAGATATCTGGGCGCGTTCCAGAGGCGAGGTACTGCAGAGCACCCACTGCACTCGCATAGGGGACATTTTGTTAGTTGAGTGATTTCGCTTCCTCTCGGACATTATCTATTTCTCCTGCGCTTTCCGCACATCCCATGGTCGCTGTTATATTCGTGCACATACTATACATGTCCCCTCATTGTTCCCATATTTTAGTTCCATTTTATTCGAGTTCTATCGCCCTCAGCATTCGCTTTATTCCTCCGTAGTGCGTTCAGCCACATAGCCACACTTGTGTTTACATGTATGTACAAGTGGGCCCTTGTCCTTGGAGTCCGACGCATTCTGGCTTCCCCAGTTGCTCACTTCGGACTCCAGGTATGTGGCCTCTCTACTGTACTGTGGAATACATTCCCAGTTGCTCACTTCGGACTCCAGAGCCCCTGAGTGCTCTCCAGCAGGCCTACCTCTCGTCTAGGCCTCTACATGCATTGAGGAGGCTATGCGCTCTATCCAGAATCTTCGCCCATCCTCCTTCGATATCAAGCAGCTAGACGACGAGCTGCAGTCCATGGCGATGATTCGAGCCCTCCCTGACGAGTATTCGACCTTTGTGTCCGCTCTGACGCTCCTGAACACGCTCAACAAGGCCACCATCCTCTCTGCATTCCAGAACGAGGCAATCCTGCGTGCTGGTCGCTCTACAGCCTCCGCTTTCTCCGCTTCCTCGCGTCCTATCCCCTCCTCCATTGCTAGCACCATCGCTCGCCTCATCTGCGATTTCTGCGGACGCGAGGGCCATACCCAGGACCAGTGCTTCAAATTCCAGAAAGCGAAGAAGACCGCCAGGGAACCTCGCAAGCAGTGTAGAGGCCTAGACGAGAGGTAGGCCTGCTGGAGAGCACTCAGGGGCTCTGGAGTCCGAAGTGAGCAACTGGGAATGTATTCCACAGTACAGTAGAGAGGCCACATACCTGGAGTCCGAAGTGAGCAACTGGGGAAGCCAGAATGCGTCGGACTCCAAGGACAAGGGCCCACTTGTACATACATGTAAACACAAGTGTGGCTATGTGGCTGAACGCACTACAGAGGAATAAAGTGAATGCTGAGGGCGATAGAACTCGAATAAAATGGAACTAAAATATGGGAACAATGAGGGGACATGTATAGTATGTGCACGAATATCATGGTGACCATAGGATGTGCGGAAAGCGCAAGAGCAATAGATAATGTCCAAGAGGAAGTGAAATCACTCAACTAACATTACGATGTCGGGATGCGGTGGAACTCCACCTTCACCATGCTCGCCTTTGCACTACAATACCGCAAGCCCATCGATGATATCACTGGCATTCAAGCCCTCAAGCTCCGGCAGTACAAACTTGACAATGAAGACTGGCAGATAGCCAATGAACTCTCTGATGTACTCAAGGTAAGCTACATATGTGCTAAACACCCACCATTGCTGATCACATTTCCAATCTCATTGCAGCTGTCCCTGTCGTGAAGAAGTGCAAACACACTGTCTCAGACAAGTCCACAGACCACGCAGAGCCTGGCAGTTCCAAGAAGTGATGTAGCTTCGCAATAGAGTTGTATATATTGAATTGAATGAGATTACGGCTGACACTGGTATGCTACATTGACAGTGTGAATCGCAGAGATCATACTCACGGCTTGTGTGCCTCAACCATGGTTTCCGTCGTACAGGTGTACCCTTTGGGGGTACAGTGTCGCAGGCCGCGGGTGCAGTGACATCTTGGAAACCCACGGTGTAACCTCTGCCAAACACTCCTCAAACCTCATGGAGATTGGTGCAAACCTTGACAATGAAGACCTCGTGCTTGTTGTGACAAACGGACTCACCCTTCCTATGAACCTGTTGTCATTAACCGTGATGCAACACCTGCTGACAAACTTACCTTCAACTACGTCCACTTTCCGCAATCATGTGTTTCAAGTGCAACCAGAAGGGGCATTACCAGACGAACTGTCCATTGAACACGGTTCCCACTGCATCTGTACCCACTGCTGCTCAGCAGGCTCAGACTGCTTACGCTGGAAAAGGCATGATTGTCAAGAATGTGGCATACCTTAAGGAACAGTGGTAATTTGCAGGGGGTGCTTAATTGTTTTATTTTTCTGTTCTTTTGTTTTTTCTCATGTTTGCTTACTGTACTTTGCTCAAGAGTGTGTTGGAATTTCCGAGCAAACAGTGATTACCATATTTAGATACCTGCCACACTGTAGACAGCCACTGTATTCACTTACGTGCACTTCACATGTTTGCTATGCACTGTCACCACAGACAAACATGGCTTTTCAATTCATTTGTTGGGCTTCTCCTGTGCCTCTCTTCGATAGTTTTTAAAGCAAAATCAAACTGTCTCTTCATCATTCTCATCCTACATAAGGCAGCAGAGTGATATGAGTGGCTCAATAACACAGTAAAAGTGTGATATGTTGCTGTATGAAAATCACTTCAGCTGTTACTTATATAATGAAGGACTATACAATGCATATAGTGCATTGTAAAAGTGTCCACGATAAGGAGTGTAGTGTGCACCACAAGAGGTGTGGTGCTGTTTGGCCAAGTTACGTCGAGCCAGCCACAGCTCTCCACTATAAAATTTGAAAGCCAGCTATGCTCAATGTGACACTAACCCTAGAATTTCAAACTAAGCCCATACAAATTTGTATTAAATCTGCACTTTCCCACACCTTATGGGACATGGTTTACATTACATGGTTGGCTGAAAGTCCACCTCATAATAGACAATGTCTTCGTAAACTCAGAAATTGTAATATATAAATAGAGTTTCAGCATTACCAAAAAAAGAAATTTTTTGAATGAAATACTGTTGGGCTCTGTTTTTTTAGCCGATTATAAATCTGTTGCATGTTATCTACTATTGGTGGAAGATATACAAATCATATGCTGCTGCTGACCTGATAATAAATCTGATGCTTACTATCTGCCATATATGATGATTGTATCAATTATAAATTGCTAGCCTTCGTTTTTTGAGCTGATTGAAAATCTGATGATCAATTATTTTCATATATGGCCACTAATGGGTCATACCATCTAGAGTCCTTTTTGAACAGATATTAATCTGTTATTGATAGCTTGCTGTACTAGTGTCAAAATTTGGTTTCAGAAGTCTGTTTTACATCTGTTGTGCATATAAGGATATTATACTTATACATAGAGTATATAGAGCAATATATACCTGTTAGAGCTTATTTAGATCATATTTACATTTTCAGACTCACATTCTGGTGAACATTTTTCTGTTTTCTGGCTTAACTAAGCATGTGAAACACTCCAACCTTTTTTTGTCAGCATACTTGACACAGTTCAGATCTTCATTAAAATTTTCCTTTTTTGGTAATCTTCACTGTACAGGTGTCTGCCAATGCTATGTGGTTCTGTCAGATAGAGCTAGGTCAGCCATTTTTATAATTTATGTAGTAGTTACTATACTGTATGATACTTGGTTGGCTTGCTTAGATTTAGTATCTCTTAAATATAGCTATACTACTGTTAGTTTGCTGGTGTGCACATCAGCACCACTGTGAGCCAGCACTAACATATTGTATCTATGCTCACATAATAGTGCACTGTATATAGCTATATTGAACTAGAGTGTGCAGACTATCTAGATCTGATATGACATCTGCTGAGCAAGTTACTAGACTATTCTGAATAAATGAAGGAAGGGTGGATGTGTCCTGCCAAGTTGCAAATTTGGGGTCAAGAAGATTGTTGTGGGGATTCTTTTTAACAGTGGGAGAAGGCGGTGGTTCTGAGGCCTGAGTAATCTCATAGTGTGCTAAAGCACTTCAAACTGTCCATTACCCAACCTGTAAAAATTGAGCAATGCTAGAAACATTCCTCTGAGTATATACCCAGTGGAGAAATTTAGTATTAATATAGATCGAGGGGCGGCCACGGTGACCATTGTGAATAGTCTCAATAACAATAATATGTAAATTCTTCCAGAATGAATTGTAACACAAAGATCAGCAGATTTGAAAATGTTGAAAATCAGAATACTGACTTTATCAATAAGCACAAGAAATTGATCAAAAATTGTCTCTGAGCCTCGCAAGTACTACTGAGTTGACATGGCTTGAGATTGCTTTGGCAACAGCACTACTAAAGTTATGGTACCAATCAAGAAATGCAACAAGTAGATCTTCAGTTAAGGGAACCTGTGCCATTCAAGTTCTGTGGTAAAGTGAACAAGAATGCCTTTCAATATATGCAAACTAGATTCACAGATGGATTTGCTTGTAGAAACTCACATCAACCTCATGCTCAGATGTCATCAAGCGCACTATTCATACCCGCAGGTGCCAGGCATCGTGAGGGACGTGCTCAACCATATGGATGATCCAACTCAGACGAGATATGTGTTGGATCTTCCCGTCACGCTGGAGGGTTTGCAAAGTCCTTTACAGTGCGCTTCCACATCTGTGCTATCGATCAGTCTACTGCTCACTCTCTTATAGCATCCTGGACGACAGTAACACAATAGGCTGGAATCAGACCAAACATGAATACCCTGCCAATGGTTTGGGTGTACACGCCGCAAACTTGTACACCAGATCATGGGGACTGCTGCACCAACCCACCATCTTGACGCCGCCTCACCACGATGGTATCGGTCTAGGGGCATGGATAACAATGGTGACTGGCGTAAAGATGTGGGTCACCTTTAACCCATCTGCCAAGCACGATCGCGCGTCCCGCGAGACGATGCTTCAGCTAGCCTTGGATGCGACATTCTATGACAACGACAAGCAAACTCGTCTTCGAAAAGAGTGGGCGCTGAACAACAAGAGAAAGGGGTTGGCTTACAACCAAGAAGACCTGAAACACAGCAACACCATGCAGGCTTCCGGTGTACCTTTCATCGCAGGTGGCTCCGGAGCTGGCACCTTGCGGCGAACCAATAAACGCCCGAAGACAAACTCCCATCAATCGGAAAACGAGTACGACCCCAACGACCCAGAGAAATGCGTGGGAGCACCTCCACTGAAGGTGCCTGGCGCCCTTTCGCGCAGCCGCCCTGTCCCGAGAACAATAGAAGTAGTCGACAACTCTGATAACTTCGCGGAAAATTTTGACCTCGAGACAATCACCTTATATCCCGGTGATGTGTAGTGAGAGCACCGTAATCGTTTTCTTTTAGATCGACATGTCTAATTGGCACGGACAGTTTCCAGCTGCCTGGGGCATTCCATGCGGTGTACACGCCCGTGGGTAGTTTTGCATACGGCGGCCACTACTACCTGTACGACACCATGCATCTGACCGAATTGTCTCGGGACGTGGACGCTATGCATTTGAGTTATCTGACGAACACCGAACATGGGCACGCGGAGGAGATGCTTGTCAGGATGGTACTGGCCCTTCCACGGCTCAACCCCAAGAGAGGTATGATCCATTTGTTTCAATAACGTTGTTGGCTCACCATTCCCGGGGCAGTGCTGTACTTGATGTTGTGCAATTAGAGGATTTTCTGTGAATTGTCAGAACAAGGTACAATTGGAGTGCAACTAGTATGTCACATTGTGACATTTATTATTGGGTGAGAGCAGCAATCATTCTGTGTGACTTGTGAGTCTTTGTTTTGCAATTCTATCTTCATTTTGATAACCTATCTTTTTATCACTTTCACCATCTAATTCAAGATCACTTTGCTATGAACTGGGGTCCCCCTACCACCAATATACAATCTTGTGTTGCTCTCATGCACAGTTTCTCTCATAGGAGAAATTCTCCCTCATATTCACATTCATTTAATCTACATTCATTTACAATAATTGGCAAGCATGTTATGTGTCGGTATACATTTAGTTCAATGCTTATTGTCATATGATACAGGTCTGCTTATCACTGTCAGTAGCCATTGTAGATATCACAGTAGCATACTTATGGCCATCTTATAACACAACACACTATTTCACACCAAGGTTTGCATTAAAGACTGCCACAATACATTATAAAACAAGTCATGGATATAAAACTAATGAGCGACGAGCAAAAGAATTAAGTGTGATTATAATGTGTGGTGCACAAAGGAATGAAGTGGGAAAATATGTGGTGACCATAGGATGAGCAGAAGGTGCAAGAGAAATAGATCATGTCCGAGAGGAAGAAAAATCACTCAACTAACAGTGAATGATGTCTTCAATCTTATTCCTTGTTGTATTGCACTAGAATTGCACTAATGTCACATGCAACAACAGATACTTCATCAAGGTTCTATGTAGTTACAACCTTGGTATTTGTGATCTGTAAGTACACTAATGAGTCTATGTGACAGGCAGATGATTAGAGTTCCAACGAGTGACAAGCTCCCCATTGTGCATGCCTCCCGGTACACTAACCTTCCCAAAAGTTTACCATTCTGGTTCAGTAGGATCATCAGGATTGAAAACCAAGACATATGACATCTCCGTAAGTCTGAGCTCCTGGAAATGCGAGCACCACTCAACCCAAGAGTTGTCTATGCTTTTCTGAATAGCTTTGAAAAGTACCTCCCCTGGCTTTCCATGGGAAAGCCATGTGTGCAGATCATCCAGCATACATGTCTCGTATATGTCCAGCACCACGAGTTGGAGGTATGCCACCTTGACCCATGCTATTAGTCAGCTTAGTTTATTGTCCAAAAGATGGCACTCCATACCATTGTCATAAGTCTTCTTCGCTCCTCTGAGGATCCCCACAGCATCTTCCAGCATGGTGTGGCTCACCTCCATCTAAGCAATGATCCAGCTCCTCATAAACATTGCCTTTTCTGATTCATATCCACATTAGCAAGGTTGATAGACTCAATTATTATACTCACGGTAGCTCTGAGAATTGCGGTACCAACCGAGATATACCACCCTCTTGATATCAGACCAGTACTCTGTTATTTATATCAGTGAGTTTAGCGAGATAGTAGCAAATAGCATATTGAATACGGCACTAGCCTGCAAGAGGATTGATCCCCCACCCTCCAGCACAGTAGGAAATGTCCGGGATAAGGTAACACCTAGACAACCCTAGCCACTCCTTGTGCAAAACTGAATTGACTCACGTGGCGGAGTAGGATAGTACATCCTATCTTCTTGGAGCAGTCCAGTCTCAGTGGCTGTCTTGAATTCAAAACAGGGAAGCATGATGCAATGTAAAATACTTGTTGTTTCAAGCTATATATATATATATATATATGTCTTTCTCCCAGCCCTGCAAAGTCATCTCAGACTCTGGCTCTTACCTCATGTCCATAATTGTGATGCCTTTCCATATCTTTATGGAGCATCATTTAGTTTGAAACTGCTCGCCTACTCGCATAGCTGAAGTGATTCCGCTGTTCTTTCACTTTGTATGTGACCAGCTGGTCTTTAGGATAGGGGTAACTAAGTCATAAGCAACATATTAAAGTAATAGGTAATTATATTTCTATTAGAATCATGACTAAATGGTCATCCTGAATGACCATCACACAACATGGCCTGCAATTCAAAGAAAACTGTATTGGTCATCCAGGATGACCACCACATGAGTGGGCATTGCATGATGGAAATACCAGATGCTCAGTGCGGTGGTGGTCATCCGGGATGACCAACCCATGAGTAACACATAGGTGTGCATTGCATGGTGGAAATGCCACATGGGTGGGCATTGCACAGTGAAAATGCCACATAGGTGGGCATTGCATGGTGGAAATGCCACATGCTCAGTGCAGTGGTGGTCATCCATAATGACCAACCCACAGAATAGACTGTGTTTCTGCCATGCCCTTGCCTCATGGATCGGTGGGAGAGTGTGGGAGTGACAGGACCATGTATATATAAAGGGCTTCAAGTCAGAGATAAGGCTCCAACTATTTAATCTATTTACACCTGAAAGGTATAAATATATAGTATATATAGTTTTGTGAACACTTTGAAATAGCTGTCTATACCTTCCAAAGGTCTTGTATAATCTACTGCTTTGTATACAAAGCTCTGAATATTATCTCTGCCTTCTAAATGTTAATAGAAGGATGATTGAAGAAAATAATAAATGTTTAATAGCAACTACTTGAGAGCACTATAAATTCAAGCACTAGAATTTTTAATACATATATATGTCTGAGGCAGTCATGAGTACAGCCATTAACAGCTGACTTACACAACAAGATTGTATTTCTCAGATGGAGCTGACCAACTCATTGTACAGTCATTCTGATAATCTTAGAAGTTTATAATGACATTAAAGTATGTGGAGCTGATGTGCTGGGCCTGAAACATGCTCATAAGACTGAGTGATCACACAGAGCCCCACCCTAGGGATGGAATCTCTGACATTTTTTTGCTCTAAGACACTGGGGGTTTCCCACTTTACAGGAGTGTGTATGAGATGATGATGAATATATCCAATACTACTACAGAGGTCTTGAAGTGCTTTGTACGCCAGTGGCCAGTGATTTTTTTGTATAACTGTGTGATCATGTATAATTCAGCCATTAATGATTGTATAAATATCAGCCTGAGAAAACTTGAAAGGAAAATTTGCACTGGTATAAACTAGCACTATAGAGCTCACAGCACTAAACATTAAGCATTCAGACATCTCATATGACTTTGAACTTCTTAGTCATTATTTGATTACAGATGTTTTGAAGAGTATCTAGTAAAATGTTACTGTCAGATACTATCAGTAAAGTTAGTAGTCTTCACTTATGTGTTAAAACAGACTTCAAGTTACATATTATATGTATCAGCAAGCATCAGACTTCAATACACATTTTCTAGCTTCTTGATTGAATAATGTACACATTGTGCATGTATAATCATATGCTTGTAACTTACACATCTCACCAGTCTCACTAGTCTCACTGTTTGAAATCTAATTTTATTTCAACAGATCTCTCCTGTCATCCTTCTCAAACTCAGTCCAATACACAACAAATAACAACACAGGAAACCCTGAAGACTCTGTATCAGCTTGAGCTGCTATATGAGTCTTCTAGATATGGAGATAGTCTGCCCATACAATACTAGTACTGTTAGAGACATTCTAGAACAATGTATATATATTTTCTCCTAGCTAACTGATAAGTCTATGAAACTTGCAGCAGATCAGACTGACACTATATATTACTACTAGTAGCAATTGAACCAACACTTGAGCCAATATATAGTAAGTTTTGAAGATTCAGACAATCAAGATGATGAGATGGTCTCCAAGTTCTACAACATTATAATAGTGATGAGAGCCTCCTATGACAAGTGCTCAATTCAGAACTGACTATTAGTAGTACATATTCATATTTAGACAGAGTATTGTGTGATCATTGGGCCCCACAGTAAATTTCTGCAAATACCATATACCATGTATATACTATATATATACTATCTACTGGGCAGAAGGTAAATATATGTATATAGTATATAGTATAAACCATATATACATAGTATATAGATAAAATAGTTGGTTGAGCCATTCTATCTAAGAAATGAAAACAGTGTTCTCTACACTGCAAGGCTATCTATTGTCTTCACTCCAGGTATGTGCACTAGTGGCTTCCACTATTGTAGTCAATACCCCATGTACCTGCTATATGTCCTGTATACTAGCTGGTCAGACTGTACAATCCTTTACAATCTAGACAGTCAGTTGTACAATTTTGCACTTTGTAGAAATATTACAATGACTTGATGAGATTGTGATTGCTCTTGGATTTTACAATCTGAATGATGTTGTGCTATTCTTATAATAGTTATTGTACAATTCTGCACTTTTGTACAATATAGACTGTTCTTGTGAAGTTCAGGGCTCATTGTCAAATTTGATATTATGCTAGGATTATTAGTTGATAATTGCTCTATATTCCGCTTATTTGTAAAATGAATTGTGTGCTACATATAGATAAGGTTCCAGTATTACCAAAAAAGGAAAATTTGAATGATATACTGCCAGGCTCTGCTTTTGGGGCTGATTACAAATCTTTTGCTTTTATATGCCCTATATGGGAGCTATATAAATCATTCACTATGAGGTTGATCTGATTACAAATCTGATACTTGTTACCTGCCATATATAGTAATTCTAAATATCATATACTACTAGCCTCTGTTTTTTGAGCTGGTTTGAAATCTGGTGATCAATGCATGCTATATATGGCTACTATCAGGTCATATACCATTCAGAGTCATTAAAGCTAATTTAAATATATTGTTGGTGACTTCCTATATATAGTAGTATCAGCATAAGATTTGTGTTTTGAGAGGTTTCTTTTACATTATGGTCTATCTTTTAGTATATGATTATACAGTGTATATATATTTATATGCATCTGTTAAAACTTGCTTAGATTGTATTTATTTTTTCAGATATGCATTTTAGCCACCATATTGTGTTTTCTTGCTTAACTAAGCATGTATGACACTTCAACTTTTTTCCCCAGAGCATCCTTAACGTGGTTCACATCTTTTATTAAAATTTACCTTTTTTGGTAATTTTCATTGTACAGGTGTTTGCCAACACTATCACACTATCAGACATTGCTAAAAGCTAGATCAGCTATTTTACTATTCATATAATGGTTGCTAAAATATGTAGTGCTTGACTGGCTTGCCAGGATTTAGTATCTGTCAGTTGATCACTGTCAGTTTGTCAGCAGTGAGCTGGCACTGATATATTTTGTCATGTCTCTATACTCATTTAATAGTGTACTCTATACACAGCTATGTTGATAGATGATGTATGCAGCCCATTTGGGCCTATGCTAAGCCAGAGTATAAGTGCATATGCCAGGATAAGTGATGAGACTTGCTGAAGTATGCATGCCAGTGGTATCTGAGTTTTTGACCGGCAAATGACATTCTGATGTTCAACTTGAAGTTGTCTGATACACTACTGGCAACACATCACATATGAATCATAGTGTGACTTATGCATACATTCTGGGTGAACATAGCTATATGTATAGTACACTATTAGGTGAGCATAGAGACATGACAGAATATATTAGTGCCAGCTCACTGGTGGTGCCAGACTGCTAGCAAACTGACAGTGATCAACTGACAGATACTAAATTCTGGCAAGCCAGTCAAGCACTATATTTTAGCAACCACTACATGAATAGTAAAATAGCTGACCTAGCTTTTAGCAATGTCTGATAGTGTGATAGTGTTGGCAAACACCTGTACAGTGAAAATTACCAAAAAAGGTAAATTTTAATAAAAGATGTGAACCATGTTAAGGATGCTGGGGAAAAAAGTTGAAGTGTCATACATGCTTAGTTAAGCAAGCCAACACAATATGGTTGCTAAAATACATATCTGAAAAAATAAATGCAACCTAAGCAAGTATTAACAGATGCATATAAATATATATACACTGTATAATCATATACTAAAAGATAGACCATAATGTAAAAGAAACCTCTCAAAACACAAATCTTATGCTGATACTACTATATATAGGAAGTCACCAACAATATATTTAAATTAGCTTTAATGACTCTGAATGGTATATGACCTGATAGTAGCCATATATAGCATGCATTGATCACCAGATTTCAAACCAGCTCAAAAAACAGAGGCTAGTAGTATATGATATTTAGAATTACTATATATGGCAGGTAACAAGTATCAGATTTGTAATCAGATCAACCTCATAGTGAATGATTTATATAGCTCCCATATAGGGCATATAAAAGCAAAAGATTTGTAATCAGCCCCAAAAGCAGAGCCTAGCAGTATATCATTCAAATTTTCCTTTTTTGGTAATACTGGAATCCTATCTATATACTAGGCTTATTACCCGTGGCTTCGCCACGGGGGTGTAATGGCTTTGCCATTTTCATTTTCATATTGTGTCTTTTTGAAACATGGCTTCACCATGTTTCGTAGTGTTTCTTTTTAAAACATGGCTTTAACATTTGATACACAGAAGTATTTTTTATATGTGCCATACAAAAATATATATATACAGAGAAGCTTCAATTATAGTAATACAGGAGATGTCAGACAATTCTATGAAGTATATGGTTTGTGAATTCAAACAACAATAAAATGATGACACACCAATTATTAGGAGTGTTTATTAAGACCTCTGGATATACAATGTTGACAGTGTCTGTTCCCTCTGAATCTGGAGGTAACAAAACTTTGATTCTGTCTGGAGAGGTGCACTGGGACAGAGCAACATAGAGTTGTCCATAATTAAAGACAGAAACTCGCAAGTCAAGGCCAATATGAGTAACTCATTGACCTTGAGACTTGTTGATGGTCATGGCAAATGCAAGACGAACAGGGAATTGCCTGTGGCTAAGAGGTACAGGTATTTCCTCCTCAAATGACTCTATACTGATCCTTGGAATGTAGACCACATTTCCTGCATGCTTTCTTCCTAAAATGCGACATTGAAGTACACATTGTTTGATGGTCATAAGAATCATGCGAGTTTCATTGCAAAGTCCATTTGAAGGATCAATGTTCCTGAGAAGCATAAGAGGACAACCTGGTTTCAATGCAAGATGTGCCAGAGGAAGGCCAGAGGCATTTATAGGTCTGCAGATGTCAAGATCTCTCCAGGAAATTTGTCAAGGATGATATGATTGATGTCATCAACTGCATCATTCTTTGTGGAGAGAATAGTCCACTCTAAGAAATACTGATCAGGTTTTTCAACCTCACTAATCCCAGGATATATTGTAGAGATCAGGTTGTCCATAGAATTGTCATCCAGATGCATGTTTGCTGGCAGTTTGATAGTCTTTTCAGGAGTTATATCATGACCTGCCCCTACTTGTAACAACCATTGAGCAAACACCTGACTCTGAGGTGTGTTGTCCAGATGCATGTTCTCTGATTGATATTTCCCCAAAGAGTATATCTGTGCAGAGAAGCTGCTACAATATGTGGTCTGAATCCTCTGGGTACCACAGGTAGAGTCTGACGAAAGTCACTATCAAAAAGCATGGTAATTCCTGCAAATGGAGCCTGTTTGCTAAGAACTTCCCTGAATGTCCTGTCTACAGCTTCTATTGCATGTCTATGTTGCATTGGAGCTGTAGAGGCCTAGACGAGAGGAGAGCACTCAGGGGCTCTGGAGTCCGAAGTGAGCAACTAGAAATGTATTCCACTGTACAGTAGGTCGGACTTCAAGGATAAGGGCCCACTTGTACATATATGTAAACACAAGTGTGGCTATGTGGCTGAACACACTACAGAGGAATAAAGCGAATGCTGAGGGCGATACAAGACAAATAAAATGGAACTAAAATGTGGGAACAATGAGGGGACGTGTATAGTATGTGCACAAATATAATAGTGACCGTGGGATGTGCGGAAAGCGCAAGAGAAATAGATAATGTCCGAGAGGAAGCGAAATCACTCAACTAACAGGAGCCTCATCCCAAATGATAACACCTGTTTCTTTGAGGACTTATCCTGCATGTGGAAGTCTCATGGATAGGAATGGGTATTTTCAAGTGGGAGTGAGTTGTCCTTTCTCCATCCAAAAGCAAGGCTGCAATGCCAGAAGAGGCCACACAGAGAGCTACTCGACCTTGAGCACGAACAGCTGCAGCAATTGTATTACAGACAAAGGTCTTGCCACAGTCCCCAGCACTGCCTTCATTCTGTGTGACAGAGTCCACCACAGTGTTGAATGCAAGTAATTGTCTCTCATTGAACTGTGCTTTGTTGGCTTCAACCTGTTGATTGAGTTCCTGTACATTGTAGTTCAATTCCTGTTGCATAAGAGCATTTTCATGCATGTTGTGCCATGGATAGGCATGGGAGGGAAATTGGTCAACTGTTTTCCCGACTTGAGGAGAATCTGATTCAGAAGATATAGACCATAGTCCCAAATCTGCTCATCTGTAGGCTCTGCAATCTGTAGGTTGATCAACTGATGTCTGACATCATCACAGATATGCTCTCTAAAGTCATTCCAGAGTATATGCAGATCCACAGGATGTCCAAAGAGCAGAATAACTGCAAACAAATTGTGAAGCTGAACACTTGTTTGCATTGCTGCAGCCTCTGTAAGACATTGTCTCCATCTTCCAAGAGTCCTCGTGCAAAACACACTGCCTTGAAGGTAGGATATACCACACCATTGAATTGATAGAGTTCTTCCCAACTGTTGATTCCTTTGACCACAGTGAGAAGCAAGCGTAGATAGAATTTCTCTCCTGATGAGGGATGAAAAAAGTGCATTCTGCCAATTGCAAAACCTCTCTGTCTTGGGGTCCACTTTTATAGAGGCCTAGAAGAGAGGTAGGCCTGCTGGAGAGCACTCAGGGGCTCTGGAGTCCGAAGTGAGCAACTAGAAATGTATTCCACTGTACAGTAGAGAGGCCACATACCTGGAGTCCGAAGTGAGCAACTGGGGAAGCCAGAATGTGTCGGACTCCAAGGACAAGGGCTCACTTGTACATACATGTAAACACAAGTGTGGCTATTTGGCTGAACGCACTACAGAGGAATAAAGCAAATGCTGAGAGCAATACAAGTCGAATAAAATGGAACTAAAATATGGGAATGATGAGGGGACATGGATAGTATGTGCACAAATATAATAGTGACTATAGGATGTGCGGAAAGCGCAGGAGAAATAGATAATGTCCGAGAGGAAGCAAAATCACTCAACTAACACTCCCCCATGATAAGATGCCTCTCGCATCTAGCACTCCCCCACAATCCCAAGCTATTCCAGGCCCATCATGCGCCTGAAATACTCGACCTTCACCCTAGGCAGAGCCTTGGTGAGCAGGTCCGCTGGCATCTCCTCTGTGGGGATATACTCTGGAGTCAGACCATCAAAGGTTTCCAGCAGGAAGCAGCCAAAGAAAGCACAACAATCATGCCGGACAAAGGCCCCGGCCATGCAGTGAGTTCACGGGGCACTGTCCAGCGGTACCCCTTCATTGGGTCAGTCTTACCTTTTGAATTACATGATGTATGGCCTACCTTTGATTACATACAGGTGCAGTAACACCCAGTACCAAAGTTGTATCAACAGACTCAGAGACTGCAGATCATGATGATGAGAGACCAGTGAAGAGGTGCCGCAAGCGTGATGTGACAGCAGATGTACTCACAATTTTTGAGGTGGCTGAGGAAACCACAGATGACAAGGAGGAACATACACCCTCTGTTGGTAGGTATTTTGGCACAAGTTAAGTGTATGGTATCAAGACAACTGATCATGGATTAGTGAGTTGCAGAAAGAGAACCCAAAGATGCATGGCAAGATCCAGATAATATTTACGGGAGGAGTTTCCACTCTCTGAACACATATTGCACATACCCCTGGACATTACAATGTGTATCGGGAGTGCTGCATCCAGGGGGGCATCTCGATCCATGATCGTGCTGTTCGCAGCAGGAGAAGGACCATATGGCAGGCAATCAATCAGGGTGAGCTGCCATGATACTAGCTGAATATGTCGGAGACATACACTCACCATCATTGAGACATTTGCAGTGACCATGGACACACCTACAGAATGGAGCAAGGATGGCTTACAAGACAAGATATTGAGATTTATACTAGAAACTGATCAGGTGAGTTGTTATGCCAATTTGACTATCCATACTCATCCAAGTATTCAGTCTCTCCACGTTGTCAAGACTGAGCCATTCTAAGACCTGCTACACTATCAGCGTGGTTCGAAGTCAAAAGAGACTAACATTCTGCACATCACGAAGCTTACCGAGACTGTGAAGGACTGTGCAGCATGCATCAAACATGAACTTGCGGAGATTCTCAAGGTGCCGATTTTGCCTTCTGAGTCTAATGAAGATGCGGATTCAATTTATCTTGATAGGATGTACCTGGACGCATCTCACTGACATTTTATGGATGGACGTCAAAGATCATGACAGCATACCTTGCAGTGACAGCCCATTTCATCGACACAGACTGGAATTTGAGATCAGAGCTACTGGTGTTCAAGGAACACAAGGGCAGCCACAGTGGTGAGAATATGAGAGCAGAGCTGTACAAAGTTGTGAAGAGCTTTGGCATTGTTGACAAGGTATGTTCAGTACACAACTGATTAGTACTAAGTAGTGGATGTCCTCAAAGCCATACAAGATCCAGAACTTAACAAGTGATAATGTCTTGGTGAACGACAAGACCATCCAAATTCTTGGGCAGACAGCATAGGCTCAAGATAGGATCAAATTTAATTCATTTGAACAACAATCCCAGTGAGTTGCTGTTCAAATTCTTTGCACAGCAGTAAAGCTGATCAGTAATTGTACACCCATTATAGCTGTTTTGCACACACTGTCAGTCTAGCAGAGCACGCGTTCCTGGCCGCTTTAAGTCCTCCTCAGAAGCGCAAGAAGGGCAGCAAGTTGTCTTCTAGTTCTGAGGAAAATCCATTGGCTGCCGGTAATGATGCTGATGCAGATGAGGAGGATACTGAAGAAGAGGTCGCCGCACTGATGGCTAAAGTAGAGGCAGTAGTGTGAGAGCTACCACCGGACTCTGAAAAAGCAGTGTTACTTGCTTTGTTGCGTCCGGGGATTCATCACCAAGGTACGTAGTTTGGCACAATTAAACTGTCATCCAGCTTTGACATAAATCTGTCTCCATGGGACTGCCAGGTTTGCTGTTCTCCGCAGGCGAAGGCATACTTCAAAACATGCTGCAAGAGTGCAATAGACGAGGTCTTGGAGCTACTGCCATTCTGTAAGACACAATGGGGTACATGGTATGATCACCGTGCAGGCCCTCCCAGGTGATCGTCACCTGGGATGTCACTCGGGGCCCGCGCTGTAATTACATGTAGTCCGGGTTTGAATCACCATTACTTGAACAAAATGAACCGTTGCGTGAGTGATTTCAGTGAGTGAATATCACTTGGATTATGATCGAATTCACTTGCTCCTCGATTTTGTACCACTGGGGACATTGACCCACATTGCAAGTGATTACTGACTCGCTCAACAAGTCATTGTTCCATACTCAGAACAAGTGAGCATCACTGGGAGCCATGGTTGCGGCTCTGCGTCCTTTCCACTTTACCTATGAGTTCAGAACACATGCAAGATAGGGCAACTTCACCCTTCCTGACAGTGATCTTCACAATGTTCACTTCACGCCACAAAACGGTTTGGTCGACAATGCAATTGCTGAACACACTCTGGGCCTGGAACGTGGCCATGGGAGTGTGCAATTAAGTCCAGGATGCGACAACGTAAAGGAAGCTAATGGGGAAAGACGCCGGCAAACACTTCCTGTTGACTCCCTCCAGTGCATGCACTCACGACAAGTTGGACTCAGGCCTCCACCTCCGTGTCCTCCTGCTCACCATTCTCCTCATCCTCGCCAGAGCCACCTTCACCATCGTCCTCCTGCTCGCCCTCCTCATCCATCTGCTCATCGACGTCTTCGGCCCTTGCACCGCGTGGAACAACAGTGTTCTCCTTGTTGGCCACGGCCTTCCCTTTGCCACGACTGTGGATGTTTGCAACCTTGCCAGCAGTCTTGGCAGCTTGAAGACGTTCTGCACATGGAGGTATGTAACCTTTCGACACAGAGTTCTTGCGCTTGTTGTACAGGTACTGTTTAATGATCTCCGCGGTGGCCCAGTCATTCTCAAATTCATCGAGATATGGGATTTGTTCACGCACCTACAAAGACTAATCAATATTCTCTTCTAGGTACTCTTGGAACACAGGACTTACAAGCTT
Source organism: Amylocystis lapponica (assembly GCA_022376435.1). Classification (NCBI taxonomy): domain Eukaryota; kingdom Fungi; phylum Basidiomycota; class Agaricomycetes; order Polyporales; family Postiaceae; genus Amylocystis; species Amylocystis lapponica. The sequence continues at coordinate 62,713 of JABYQE010000141.1, forward strand.
GTATACCAAGCCGAGTTTCGCTGCTGGCTGGTTCTTGAAGTCTTCGCGGTAATCAAGTCCAGCTTGAATGCCCAGCATGGGAACCTCACGCTACGAAGGTGGTAAGTTCAAGATTAGTCATACCTGTCAATGTGGAAGTGCTTACGAGAATCATCTTGTAGAGCTCGTTGTCACCAACGAGCTTCATCTCTGTGATAAGCTTAAAGCCGTTACCCGCAGAGCCCTTGGGCTTCGGAATATTGACTGATCTGTGTGGGCCAGCCTTCTTTGTAGTTGCCGATTTCTCAGCAGCTTCGCGGAGCGCCTTCTCCTTCGCAAGCTCGGCTGTACACCATAAAATGCATATGGTAAGTCATCCAATAGAACAAGTTTGTTCATACCCTGAATTAAAATGACCTGTTTCTCAAGCTCCGTGTTCTTGTCCTGCAGAGCCCCGAAGCGCTCGCCCGGAGCAACAGCGGATTTCTTTGTTGCTGGCTTCTTGGACTTTGCCACCGCGGGCTTCTTGGGTTTTGACACAGCCGCCCCCTTGGGGTTCAAGACCATCGAGGTGAGTAGACTTATGAGAGGTTGATCGACAGTGAGGGTAGGAGCTGATGAGTTTGTTGTCAAGGGACTTGAACTTTTCAGTCATGTTTGTTTGTAGTGGTTTGGCTATCACTCGGGCACGCACGGACCCTCCTGTTGCTCTGCGTGCTGTATTCCATACAATTCAAGGTCTACAAAATCATACATCTATGTTCTTGCTTCTTGCATTAAATCCTACCGTAAATTTCCAACCGCTGCATTGCTCGTCTCCCCAGAATCCTTAAATCACCCCACCCAAACATGGCTCCGATCCGCACCAAGGTCCTTTGCGCATGTTGCGGCCAGATGCTCTCTGCGAGTCAAGAACATCACCATTGAACGGGCCAGGTTGCTCCGAGAGTGAAGGCCAGTGCAGCATATCGAAAAAGTGTAATTGGTGTGGCTGCTAACATAGATTGTGCCGGTGCACTCGAATCTTGGGTGGTGGACAGTCAAGATGGCTCTGAGGGCGAAGAATCCTCGCATGATGCCATTGCATTCAATAGCATGGAAAACGAGGTTGACATCCAAGACGGGGCTGATGAAGATGCACCAAACGGAGGGTCTAGACGGGTAGATGAATGCTGAAATGTTTGGCGCGGATAGACAAGAGCGACACAGGCAGCCAATTGTGCAGATTCGGAATTGAGCAGTGACAGCGGCAGTGAGGATGATCAGAATAATGGTGGCAGTATGCGAGGAATTGCAGGAACAGAGTCGGAGGGTGATGAGGATGAGCTCGAGATGGATGAATTGTCTGCTTGGGAGTGGTTAGGTGCAGACTTTGAGAGTCGTGCCATGGCTATTGGTATGAGCTCTGTTGCCTGTTTCCCATTTGCGAGTTCTGACAAACTTGAACACTATCAAATCAGAGGAGAAACTTGATGAATCAGATTTGAGGATACTGCGCACCTTTGCCCTCAAGGTTGATTCACATATGACTGCGCAAACATTTGCCAAACTGTCGTATGCTTTCCCAAACGATGATGTTCCAACACTCAATCAAGCTCAGGCGCGTGTCGCCTTCTTGTCTTGCATCAAACCTGTCCTATATGATTGCTGCCCCAACTCATGCTGCTGCTTTGTGGGGCCGCACGCAGATCAGGAAAAATGCCCATACTGTCAAACCGACCGCTTCACGGCACATGGAAAGGCACGGAAACATTTCGTGTACCTACCTCTTATCCCCCGACTCAAAGCATTTTACTCCAACCGCGCCATGGCCCTGGAGATGCAGTACCGTGCAACAAGTCATGTCCATGACCCCAATACTATTACCAACATCTTTGACAGCACAATATATCAGTCCAAATTAGGCCAGCAAGTTGTGGTTGACGGCCGTGAATACAAACATACCTATTTTGACGATGCACGCGACGTGGCACTTGGATTATCCACCGACGGCTTTGCACCATTCAGACGCCACAAGAAGACAGCTTGGCCGTTAATCCTGTACAACTATAATTTACCACCCGAAACACGTTTCCACAAGAATAACATCATACCGCTTGGTGTCGTTCCTGGGCCGAAGAAACCTGCCGACTTCGACTCCTTTCTCTGGCCTGCCGCTGAGGAGTTTCTGGAGCTTGAAGTCGGAGTGCGTACCTGGGATGTGCTTGAATTGACCCTATTTGTCCTCCATGCCTACTTGATCCGCGGTGGTGGAGACATTCCAGCGATCTCAATGGTCATGCGCATGAAGGGCCATAATGGCTATGCCCCATGTCGCATGTGTAATATTGTCGGGGTGCACATTCCCAGTGCTCCACGCAGTCCCTACTACATTCCTCTAGATCGCAATCGTCATCCCCAGGTCATCGCCTCCCCAACAGCTTTGAAGTGTTAGGATGCAGCTCACCTTCCCCTCCGAACACACGATGAGATCATGGTGCAGGCCCGTGAAGTCCAACGAAGGCTGTGCGGGCCGCATGACCTGAATGCGCTGTCCGCCCTTTGATGCGCCTTTCGGCACAGTTCCTCAGCTTCGCCGAGATAGCGATCTCACTCCCGGTGTACCGCCCCTTCCGGCTGTCTTCTTAATGGCTATCCCGCCCCGATCAGGACGCTCTCGGACTCGTCAGACTCGTTCGCTCCGTATCATTGGCCATTTGATGGTTTCGCTCATGTGTCACCATCGGCTTGGCTATGATCCCCTGTTCGCACCGTATGTTCACCCTTCGCTTCATCTGTCGGACAGCTAGGTACCGTGGTGTATGATTCGGACTTCGTCGCAGTTTCGGCTTTACCTACGACTTAAATACCTTCATGTATTCTACTGGCAATCAGCAATTCACACCCCACTGCTCAGATCACAGTCTGCCCGAACGTCACACGTCGCCAATAGCTCCGAACAACGTATTAGTCTTCGTCGTCGAACTTCGCGAGCCATGTCTCGAAATATTGTTAAGTACCAATCGCCTTCGCATCATCGCCGTCATCTCTTGTCTCGTATATCCACTATCCGAATTAAACACCAGTCTGCTGACCTGCGCTGCTTCGTGCCCAGTGCTACTGACTATTATATATCCACAGTCTCTCCTCTAAGTGCGACTGTAGTCCCCAGTCTTCGCGCACTTCGGAGCTTGTTCGCCCATCTCCCCCCCCTGTTCGCCGCGTCGAGACCTTGCGGCCCCCACTCGCACCTTCATGTCTGGTAGGATACAGGATTACTGTGTGTTAGTGTGTTAGCCCTCCGGGTTGAGCATCACAACTACACCAGTGGTTGTCTGGTTCGCTAGCGTAACAGCGCGTCCTCATGACCACAACGCAGTGGAGAATCGCGCTGGAGGGCCAGTACTTCCCGATGTTGTTGATCCATCCTCCAAAGTCGTCGCGTGCAGATATCGAGCGACTGCCCGTCGAGCCTCCTACTCTCAAACGCAGTCGCAAGGATGGCGGAGAGATGACGAAGCAGAACCTTCGTTGCCTCGCTGATCGTGTCGACATTGCTGTGCGCTTTGGGGTGCAGGGCGGCTTTCGGCCGTTTGACTCTGCAGGCACGATTGCGCAATGGGGAACACTGCAGGTCATGCAGGATGTCGCGGCAACAAACAGCAACTTCTGGGCAGAAGTCGTCTGGGAATTGTCAATTGTCACATTCCGCCTCAAATTGCTCGAGCTTGATCGCACCGTCTTGGCGAAAGAGTATGAAAACGATCTCTTTGCATTGTCGCGCGTCATGCTACTGCAGCAAATCTGGAGTCCGTACCAGTCGGTTTGCCTCTCGTGGTGCTTTGACAAGAGGCAAAATCTCCTCGCGGAGGCCGACTGGGACGAGCGCGTGTATGCTTTCAAGCGCTGGGCGGACTCCATGATGGAATGGCCCAGAGGCATGGAGCTCATGAAGAACCACCACGACTTCCAAAAGGAGAAACTGTACGAGGCATGGGAGGTCGAGGTCATCGTGTTCTACTGCCGCGAGTACCATGCTCGCTTCGCTCGTCTGCCCACCATTCCTCAGCGCGCCGTGGTCACTGCAAGCTTGCACAATTCCGCATAAAGTAGTACTGTACAATGCATATGGACTTCTGTATCGCCTCTCTCAGGTTTCGTCTAAGTGCAAGAGTGAAACCTCGCGGGTAATGGCCCTCACGGTTTTGCAGCCCCGAGGTTGCAAAACTCAGCGACAGTGGTAAGGAGCAACCTATAGGTTGCACTCACGGACGTGAGGATGACTGGAATGTTCCACCGGCAACGACGTTGGATGATGTCTGTCATCACACAGCCAAACAACCACGAGAGGTGAACGCCCACTTTTTCTCTCCCTCCTTTGCGCGCCTTCCTTTGACCGCCGCTATCCGTATAGCTAATTATTCCTCTCTGTAAGTACTCCCACTCACCAAAATCCTGCTCTGTTTTTTTTCTGTACGCATTATTGCTTCGCTCTCGCACCACTCAATTTTTCTCGCCTCATCGCAACGACTCGTTTTCCGGCTTTGTATCTTTAGCGACCAACTTGCCTGCTCTGCTTTCGCTTGCGCATTATCGTTATGCTCTCGTACCATCAATCATCTCTGCTCTGCTTCATTGCAACGACTCGTTTTCCCACCCTGTATCCTTTAATCGGCAACATCATGGACCACAAATCTTTGCAATGCCCTGTATCCAATGTACTGTAGATCCGTGCTCCGTTTACGTCTCCTCTGAACCCGCCGATCCTAATGTAAGTGTCGAATCCCGTTATAGCGCGGCGATACTGATTATATTTCTTAGGCACCATGCTTCTGTACTCATTCCAAACACGACCACAGGGCACCGCCCCAACGCATATGGCCTCCTCGAGGCGGTTACGCCCAGTCTGTGTGCACGGAGTTTCAGGGACAGATTGCAGGCCCGGTATGCTTATTTAATCAGCGCATATATGCACTGGTTAATTTTCAAAATCGCCCAGATCACAGACTTTCGCATGCCATGTC
>JABYQE010000142.1:0-67480 GCA_022376435.1 Amylocystis lapponica
TCTATAGCCGGTCATATGCGCCTGATGAATGTGACAAAGTGAGTGAGCAATACTCCCCACCGGGAACAAGGCAGTCTTACTTGGAAGACGTATGATGCCACGCGCATGCGTGAGAGGGAACAGCACAGCTGCCGCACCTGGCATAGGGTCTAGGCAACGGATGTAGCGGAAGTCCTCATAGTTGTCTTCACGTACTCCAAAGATAAAATGCTGCAGATTGGTGAGATGTGGTATCGACAGGGACCGGTCAACTTGTGCGAAGTCGGACGGTATATCCAGTAATGCGCGGTTGGGTGCAAAAAAGATCTTGGACATGCCAGAGGAGCGAATGGACATGAATATGTCGGATACAGCCGGAAGAGTAATAGCTGAATGCTTCGTCTGCAAGTCCAATGTTTTCAGACTGGTGTTGCAAGACAGGAGTTTGGACAGAACATCTGAGTAGTCGTGGATATGACAGTTCTACTAGTATGAATGTACGCAAACCTACCGGCGCGTTCAGCCATATTGTACTGTCTTGCCCTCACACTCGGAATTATTGAGAAGGGTTCCTCCAAGAAGAATTTCAAGTGGTGAAGCGAGTTTGCAACACCCTGCAGCAGTGGCAGAAAATAGACAGGGCTGATTATGTCCAAGTTAAGGGTCAACGTAGTAAGTTGTGACAAAAGCTGAAAGTCGAGCATCCATTTGATCAGACAAGCGGGATATTTATTCAGCTTCAGCGAGACTATTTTCGGACGGTGCTGGACTCCGTGAAGACTGGAATTAGAATCATTTGCGGCCAAGAAATTGACATAGTCCAGGACAAGAATAGAGAGGTTGGGAAGAGCGCACAAAAGTTCCACAAAGCCAGTGTAGCTTTCAAATGCCACACACTCAAAAACAAGCTCGGTAACGGAAGTGAATTCCTCCAAGGCCATGAGGGATGTCGGATGGAAGGCGTTCAGATAGCCTAAGTCCGCTTGTCCCTCGGAGGCACAGTGGGCATATCTATATCTTCCTCAGAGTCAACGAGTCGAATCTGCGTGATCCGGATGCATTGCAACCTTTGCAGTCTCCCGGAAAGCACGAAGGGAAATGAGGACAAGGCAGCAGCATGGTGTCGGCGAGGAGCACGGGGGAACTGATATACAACGAGCTCCCGTACGAGATTACCGTGGGTAGGTTGGAGTGTGAGTAGGTTGTGTAATTGTGTGATATGTCGGGAGGACATGAGATGCATGACACGGATTATGTGGAAGCGGAAGCGACTTCGAGGTGGCCAGGCACGGCATGTCAACGCACAACTAAGGAGATTGCGGTGCCTAGGGGGATAAAACCGCATTTGGATACGAAAGTCGTCCCCGCCGATGTTGTCGATGATGTGCTCGAAGACTTCGATAGGAAAAGTGGGCATGGTGGACGAGTAGGCGATCGTGCGTCCTGGCACGGCCGTCGCTGTGCATGTTCGCGCTTTGGACCTCCGATTTATCTCAGCTGCAACCCTCCACCTTCCAGGCGGAAGCTGATCACAGAATATATATCGCAGCTCGGTCCAGGAATGACTGACTATTCCCATTCATAAGAGCTGCAGCGAGCGCTGCCATACGACGTCGACCTTAAGCTTTCCTCGTGGCATTTATTCTACTGTCCTCGTCCCCGCGCAGCATTGATGCAATATATGTGCCTTGCTATGGAATTTGGACGAAAAAATGCAGGACCCGCGATGACGAGTAATGGCCTGAATTTCATAGCCGCTCTTGCTTGGATCGCAAAGTGATCGACATGCAATATAGATAGAACATAATCAATGAAAACATGTGAAGCGCGAGTACAGGTCTCGACACCCGAGTGCGCAACAGGCACCTTCGTGGCGATAGAAGGTTAATATTGATCGAAGGAACGCCAACTCACCTCTCGACGCTTGGAGCTTGATCAAAGCTTGAAGCCCGTTCGACGTGTCACCTCGGCGTGGGTCAAGCACCTGTGTAATCGCCACGGCAACCGCCCACCGACCAAAGACCCTGTCAAAGCAAAGTGGCACGTCGATGGACGCGCAGCCTTGAGGCGCGTACCGTCACACAAAGGCGTGGCACACGCCACTGTGACGTCGACGCGTACAAGGGCTCGCGTACTCACCTGCTACAACAGCACAAAGGACTGAACACCACAGACGAACGAAGGCACGACGCGCAGGGCACAGGCGCCATGAATGGAGCGAGTGAAATGCGAGTCGAGCCACAAGATGATATTGCCGGCCAGGGCACAGAGCGAAGAGAATACTACTACTACGATAGATACTGCTGGTGTAAACAAACAACCCGACGCCGGCGTGCAGGAGAGCCGTGTGCGCGGCACACGCACGAGAAAACACTCCAAGAAAGTCGGAAGTCGGCTCAGATTTTCGTGGCGACATCGACGTGCAGCTCCGGAGCGTACACATTGCCGCCGACGTGCAAGATGCCGACGAGGTGGATCTGTCCAGGGTGTATGGCATTGACCAAATCCCACTCAGAACCACTCGTGGCAGTCATCTTGCCCAAGCGCACGCGCTAGCGAGCACAGATGTCAGGTCCAAGATTATGATGAGATGGTCTCAGGGAGCTCACCTCCATGAACTTCCCGACAAGCTCGGAGACTTCTACCAGGAGCCGCGCTCGCGACAACGGTCTCCCATCCGCTTCCACTGCGTTCACGACACGTTCGATATGGTACCCGGAATACCCGGGCCACTGCATCACGGACATACTCATTCAGCGAACCACACGGGCATTGACGAGTCAGGGACGTACACGCAGGACCACCGAGATTTGTTTGAGTCCTGAACCACGCAGGACCAGGTCAGAACTTCCGCCAAGGCCGTTCTGAATCGAACGGGAGGCGAGGGCCATGACCTCCCGCATCTCGATGCCGACGAAGCAGGGCTGGTCGTAGAAGTCGAACCCGACGAAAGTCGGTGGTGCGATGACGGTCGGGAGCGTCATCGTAGACCTAGTCGCATCCTGCGGGACGCGCACGCGCCCGGCCAAGACTTCCACCGCGGAGGGCTTCCCGAACGCCGTGAGCGTTGAGTCCGCTGCCAGAGTGAACCCGCCAATATGGATGTCGGAGTATTCCATATTGAAAGCGGAGTAGGCAGCGACAGGAGAACGAGCAAATGAGTGAAGGGCGACAGAAGAAAACGAGAAACAACTGTAGGAAGCGAAAGAGCGACTGAAGAAAATGAAACAAAAATGGTGGGGAGTCGGCGAGCCATGGCGGAGCACTTAAATCCTGTTCAAGGGACAAAGTGAGTGGCCAGCGACACAAAGCGTACAATGGACGTCGCTACATCAGCGCAAAGCGTAGAACAGAGCAAAGCCATGACAGGGAAGGGTCAGAGCGCACGACACGTTGCAGCCAATCAACTTGCAGTATGATTGTGACCAGTGGCTGCTGACCGGTCAAAGGCGGGGCGTGAATGGAACCAAAGCGCGTCGCCAAGGACAACACGAGTTCGTCTCCCAGTGCATTCCAGCGAAGGTTCTTCGTCGGTTTTGACCAGAGTAAAGGCAGCTTTAGATCATGGTCGCTGCGCGTCCCGCTATCACGACGATTGATTGTACGACTCGTTAGACAGGGAACCACCGAGTATCTCGGCACCCAGATTCTGTAAAGATCTACCCAGAACACTGTAATACACGTTTGACTCATTGCAAAAGACCAGCGACGTACCTCGACCTAGAATACTCGGGCCAAAGATATGCGCTGGAACACCAAGCCGACAACGTGAATGAACCAGTCTGGCCTGAAAGCGAGCAGAGACGGCTGACAGCGTAGTGAGCAACATTGACCGGCACAGAAGCCATCGAAAGACAGGTGGCATTAACCAGCTGGAAGGATACAAGGCTGGTCAAGCATCGAGATGTGGCGACTGACGACTGCCTTGCATCGATGAGCGACGATATACGAGACATCCATATCCAAATAATATTTCCAAGTACTGTGTGTCCACTGTCCTGTGCTGTCGTGATGGGACCATTGGCGAGGGTGAGTGCTGTGCACGAGAGGGTATACATGCAACGTAGAAATTCTGTCTGCGATGTTGTCGAGCAAGGAGATATGTACGGGGCCACGTGCCTATCAGGCGGTGAGGCGCTCCCATCGGCCCGGGCAAGGCTTAAGATCTAGAACTCAGAAAGCCATAGAACAGAGACAGTCAGGAATTCGCAGGTGCAAAACTCTGCTCTCAGCGGACGCCCTCGGGCTAATCAAGGCGTCATGTCGCTCCTCCTCCAAAAAAAAAAGAGACAGTCAGGAACATGCCCTCCAAGAATGGAGCCGATGAGCTGCGAGTCTAACAATGAATTTTATAGCATTGCCGACTCGGACTGGATGCGGACTGAAAACTCGAGGATACAAGTACAGTAATTAGTTATCAACGATGAGAGACCTGATGTTCTGCAGTAGGAAGGCTAATCCTAAGAGCATATGTAAATATTTAAAGCAGTCGGTCGTAAAACAGGATTGAGCTCACTATCTAGAATGATATCTGCAATACTTTGTATGCAAGGATGGACCTTTCGCTGACGGGCATAGAGCGCATTCAGCAAGCGTTGATGATGTACACGAATCTCATCAAGGTTTAAGAACACCGCGGTAATGAAGCGACGCAAATGCTCGGGTGGTATGATTGACATCTTAAAGAGCGGGAAACGAAGATCTACGAAATGAGTCAGGTAGCATAGCCCGAAAGTTCTTGAATGACCTCTTGTGTCAGTCACGGACATAATCTTTTTCGCTTTTGATGATCTCGAAAAGCGCGGATTGCCTCTGGACTTCCTTGTCGGGTAACGTTTCGCGCACTCCTTGAGGGACGAGTTTGTGCCACTGTTCCTCTTCCTCAGGAAGTTCCCCGGCCTGCAAACCAGCGGGGCATTAAACTACTGTCACTCTGAGAAGTGATACACGAGATAAAAACGTACAACTGGTCTCCTGTTGATGTGGCATTCTTCGGAATACGCTGCTGCTTCGATGAACTAGAACTGGAACCCGCGGAGGCCTAATTATTACCGGGAGGCCCAAGACGAAATCTCCTCGGCGGATTCCTGAAATTGAAAACGATGCTAGGAACGGCATCCCGTACATGCGGAGTGGTATAGCGCCTGTCTGCCCCGATATTTGATGGGGATCGTGGCAACTGAAGGGGGCATCCATATTAGTGTTGAATGATATTGTGCGGTAAATATGGCAGCAAGGGTCGTCGGGATTCATTTGAACTGCCTCCCCCAGTTCATCTGATGCTCAAGCGCAGCCATGTCCAGAACACCACATCACGGCGGATGGGTGATATTGCTCTCCGTCATAAACTGGGGCCGTTTCCAGGACGAAAGAAGGGTAACGCGAAGGCGAAACTGGCAAGCGTAGGGGAGTGGCACAAAGGGGTCGCAGCAGATACAAATCGCGTCCGACAAAACTGGTCGTCAATTGCAGGATATAACGAAGTGGTACCATAATGCTCACCATGATGAAGGTGTCGACGGTGTCCGCAACTTCCCTGATACGCTGGCCTCGCCGCAACGGCAGCAGTTGCGTACAGCAGCTTGGTGAGGGACAGCTGCTGCGGTGCATGCCCAGATACATTCAAAAAGATGCGAAAGCCATTTTGGACGTAGACGGGCAGCATCAGACACATTGAATGACTCCGACTACCTATGCAACGCCGACGAGATGGATATCTGCAGGGCTTATGGCAACCCCGTTTTTGTCTACCGTGACGCCTCCTTGCAAAGGAGGGGCGTCGAATTCAGGTGAGCCGGATGGGAGTGAAGCATTGTCGGATGCCGGGGATGCTGAACTAGGTGGACTGTAGGGAGCCCTGAACAAATCCCACTCAGAAGCACCACTTGCAGTCATCTTGCCCTGGTGCACGCACTTTAGAGCACAGATGTCAGTCCAAGAATATGATGAGGGCCTCGGACAGCTCACCTGAATGAAGCTCCCGACGAGCTCGGAGACTGCTGTCAGGAGCCGCACTCCGAGTCGCGACAACGGTTTCAAACCCGTTTGCACTGCGTTGATGATGCGCTCGACACTGAACCCGGCATATCCGGGGGCTGCATTACGGACATAGTCATTCAGCGAACGACACAGGCATCCACGAGTCAAAGACGTACACGTAGGAGCACCGAAATATGCTTCATCTCATCCCTGAACCCCGGAGAACCGACTCGGAATCAGAGCTGTTGTTAAGACCTTTCTCGATTGAACGGGAGGCAAGGGCCATGACCTCCCGCATCTCGATGCCAACGAAGCGGGGCTGGTTGTAGAAGTCGAAACCGATGAAGTATGACGGTGTGATGGCCGCCGGGAACGTCATCATCCTGAGGTCGGGCAACATCTGCGGGACGCACGCCCGTCCAAGATTTCTATCGCGGAGGACTTCTTGAACGTCGTGAGCGATGAATCCGCTGCCACAGTGAAGCCGCCAATATGGATGTCGGAGTATTCCATATTGAGACCAGGGTGGGGACCGGCAGGAGAAGGACCAAATAAAAGGAGAGCGACAGAAGAAAACGAAGAACAACTGCAGGGAGCGAAGGAACGACCGAAGAAAGTGACACGCAAATGGTGGGGAGTCAGCGAGCCATAGCAGAGCACTTAAATCCTATTCGAGGGACAAAGTGAATGGCCACTGCATTACGGACATACTCATTCAGTGCGCGACACGGGCATTCACAAGTCAGGGACGTACACGCAGGACCAGGTCAGAACTTCCGCCAAGGCCTTTCTGAATCGAACGGGAGGCGAGGGCCATGACCTCCTGCATCTCGATGCCGACGAAGCTGGGATGGTCGTAGAAGTCGAAACCGACGAAAGTCGGTCGGGAGCGTCATCGTAGACCTAGTCGCATCCTGCGGGACGCGCACGCGCCCGGCCAAGACTTCCACCGCGGAGGGCTTCCTGAATGCCGTGAGCGTCGAGTCCGCTGCCACAGTGAAGCCGCCAATATGGATGTCGGAGTATTCCAGTGAGCGACACGGCCTTGAAATCAGGGGTAGGGACCGACAGGAGTCCGCTCGACCCGAGCGGGGGGGATGGTCCGGGGGGGTGTGGGCGGGGTCCGATCTGCATGACTGGAGAGGTTCGGGGGGCACGGGGGGCCCGACATCTCGCTCGGCACGACGCCGGGAGGGATGGTACTTTCTGTACGACATCCTCTGAAGAGATGGATGGATGTCCGCCGTATGAAGGTTGTCTGGACATTCCGACGTCTTCAGAGAGGTCTCCGATTGGCCACGAGTGCTGAGTGCGGCACGATGGCATATAAATCATGGTGAATGGGAAAACATCCATGACGGCATGGTCTCAGTGTGACCCAATGTCGCGAGATCGACAGTACAGTGTTTGGGGAACCCGTTCGCGCTGAGGAAAATCAGCGTCGTAGGGGAAGGCATCATATCAGCCAGGAGGAGTGTGGGATGTAGATGCCGGGGTGTTGTGTGATGGGAATAGACGACGAGTGGAGGGGTCGTTCTGGAAAGTGAGATGAGGGGAATGCAGCAACAACACGCCATGGCTGAGGACTTATATACTGTTGGGGCAGGACAAAGTGAGTCGAGGCAGCGGGGAACAATTCGAAGTGTGGACAATAGACGTCGTGGCTTCATGGCCACGCAAAGCGGAAATAGACAAACACCATTACAAAGAAGGATCGGAGCGTACCGCACGCTCCGTCGCATTGCAACCCAAGTGACACGTCGTGGCCCTTCGACATGTGTTGCCAAAGGATCTCCAATACAAGAATGGGAGTGAAAGAAAGAGCTTACTCACCTTGGATAACACGACTGCGCCCACGTCGCGTTGTAAAGCGGATACTGACTAAGTACTGACATTCACCAAAGCGGAGGGTCTTGAGATGCTGGTCGTTGGACCGTCCAATTCGCTAATAAGGCGTGTGTAAAGGTTGATGGGAAACCGTTTGATCTCTTGCATGTGAAGCGTCCAAACACTGTGAAAGTCACTCCCCATATGCTCAAGAGACATGATGAACATAAGTGGACAGTGCGAAGACAGCGCCGTTACCTTCAAAATGACAAGATCTAGACATGATGGATTTGAGAGCGCCACAGGAATGTTGGGACTAGGAATGTGGCGGGGTCGGCCGGTAGTCCGACACGGCCACTTGCCGCGACTAAAGTACTTCCGCGTGGCAGAAGTCGGTTTCACATGTCGACGCGGTTCACAGCAGATTCAAGTCTCGCGTTTGAATAGATTATGCATCGAACATTTTCGTATGGCGCGGTATTGTCTGCGTCGGCATGGTGAGAGGAAGGACAAGACGCAATTAGGCGCGGCGGTGAATAGATCGACTATCTATCTAACCTGCATGCACGTGGCGGCTGAAAGGCGCGCGCTCAGTGCTCAACCAATAGTACACCGAGGACATCACCGAAGGTCTTGAGAACACAGGCAAGGTGATACTGGACGTGCATACGGGCAAGATCAAGGGCAAGGCGGTCGTCCATGTTGCGCACGAGACGAAGAGCAGTTTGGGTACCATAAAGCATCGACATTTGTAACACAACGATCGATCCAGGGGGTCACGGCCAGAGAAATCAGGACGTCGGTCCGTCTGTGCGCACCGAGTCTCTGAACGAACCAATGACGGTCGAACACACTCGCCTCAGGATATGCATCCAGATTATCGCATGTCAACTGTGAGGGACATCGTGAGAAAAACCACACGACGAGATAAGAGCATGGGACGACTGCTCACCGGTCGGTCAATGTCCTTCAGATAATCTGTACAACGAACACATTCTTCCACATAGTGAAAATGGTAATAACATCTCCGCAATATCGGTTGTATAGTTTGAAGAAGGCTGCAGCGTCCAGGCCGTAGCGATTGATACTCCTCAAAAAGGTGCCGTACGGCGGTAGTAGCTCAGCATGCCAGTGTGCTGATCCCAGTCTTGCGCGGGCACTAACGGAACAGGATCGATAAATTTCTCGGTTGGCTTCCCATGGCCAAGTCGATGATCCGTCCCTGCGTCTTCTCCCCAGCGTCGTGTTCGGGACATATCAAGATGTTACTGATGCTGATGTCTCGGTGCAGGACGCCATCTTTATAGTATAGGTGCCGATGGCCTGAAGACGATTTCAGCTTCTGGATGAGGTATAATCAGGCCCCAACCGACGCACCTCGAAGCGCATCAAGGATCACACGTAACAGCTCCGGGGAGTCCTTGAAGAACTTGATTGGCCATCCAAATGTCTCCATCAATAAACGGGAGAGAACACGGGGAGGCGCATATGTGCCGGACGAAGGCGTGGACGCTGTCGTTGTTCCAGATGTCGACTGGTCGTCAACAGCTTCCTCCGTAGTCAGATCACAGTATGTGGTCCAACGCACTTCAGGAACGCAGAACGCGGTCATGGCCAATTTATGCCGTATCCGCGATGTCGTGTCCCGTACACCCTTCCAGATCTCCACATCCTCAGATGAGTACAGCTTACTGACTTCGCATCGACGTAGTCGTCTCCACATGGTACTCGACCATACGACTTGGCGTCCTTGTGCATCCTCATAGGTCGCCAACACGATTTCAACACGTACCGCTACAGATCTCCTGTATCAGTGCAAAGCAGGCATGCACACACAGTACGGCGCTCACCTGGATCTTCCCATCCGAGTACTCCTGCCGATGTCGTTATGCCTTACCACCTCCCAGACAATGGTCGCCCGTCCATGCATGACCTCCGAGCGCGCCATGCTGAGCCGATGGACGGAGATAAACGTCTCCCGCTCGCCACCGTCGCTACAGGGCATGTCGATCGCCCAATACGTCTCATCGAGCATGCCGTGAAAGCTCTCAAACCGTACACTCCGAGAACGAAGGGCGCGGTGGAGGAAGACGTCGACACAATCGCATGCTTGTGTCCCATCCGCGCTGCTCTGGATTCAACAGTGCGAGTGCTGCGATTACTTGAATGGACTTCTTCGGTTCCTGAGGCGGTGTCACGTCGAGCCCGCACGCCAATCTCGCGAGCGTGCCCACCTCGTGTTTGTTGAAAGGCGTCTGCGTGCGGAGTAAACCCGAGCGATCGCAGATCCAGACAGAAACCTCGTTCATGCAGAACACCAGGCTGAGGACGAAACGACGAACTACCTGTTCTCTGAGTATCTGGCGCATCGACCTACACAGCCGACCTACTGCAGGGGCCATGTCGCTATTGTCCGACTTGATCTCCACGGGAACGTGCACTCGGAGCCAGTGCACCCGTGCCAACGCCTTCGTTCGCTTGATCTTCATGTCGTCTGGCTGTAACGGCATATTATTCAGTCCCAACCTCCCACAGCCGGCGGGATGTCATGGACCTACCGTTGCGCTATCTGCTTCACATGCAGCCTCTAGATCCAAGGCAGCTTCGTTCTCCCATTCCTGGTGTTCTTCCTTCGTCCCCAGTACGGAGACGATGTCTGGGCGGAAGTCGGGGACATTGTCGGCCCTGGAGGCAGGCGCAACGCTATGACTGTTGATCCAGGACGACTAAGTAAATCTGGACTGGCAAGTCGTCCAGATGTCTGCAGGCCTCGATGATGGCGCTCGCCGCAACGACAAAAGGACCATGGAAGGAGTGCTCCTCGCTGTTGTCGTTCCTTGTCGCCATCCTCGTCCTTGTTGTCAACCGGGAAACCGCACCACACATGCTTCAATTCGTCGTATGTGTTGCTGTCCACAAGTGTAGTAGAGCTGGACGACAACGTTCGCGTTCGGCTTGTGGGGGACAGACGGCACAGGAAGGATGAACCGTAAGAAGTCGTCTGTGGCGGCGACGTGGCTGCTTCTCAGAGCATCGTCCTCAAGCGCCATTAATGTGACTATTGCGGCAGTGATCTCAGTGCAGTGGTAAGCAAAGTGTCGAAAGGCTTCAGCGATACTGGATAGCGTTGCGGCGTGTTGGCTGCGTGTCCATCATATATCACAGCAAGTAACTCTGAGGGGCTATTCGGACCTACAGAAAATATCCTGTTGTCAACGCCTACGGACCGCCGGGTGTTGATACTAAGATGAAGCCCCAGACCACGGTGAAACGCGACTGTGACTGCACGTCAGAGGTAATCATAACTGCATTTCGACAAGCGGATACATACTTTTGAATGTTGCTCTGGACTCATTACAAGGAGAACATTCTGGAGGGTACAGTGCAATTAATGTTCTAAAGGACAGAGGGCCGGGTTACGAACCAACCGAGGCCGACGGGAATGGGGCAAGTTCAAAATCTCAGATATTTCTCGGTGCGCGACGACCTAAGCGGGCGCTGGCAGCTTGGCGACAGGCGTCGACGATGGCACGCCATGGGCCCATGGAACTGACCAGTACTTACTCTCGAGTATAGGTACGGCTCTCCCAGTCTCGCGCGGTTCTTGACGCCGCAGAGATGGATACATGTCTAGCACAGGCGGAGCGGGGAATGCCGGGGTGGTGCGCATGCACGTCTCCGACAGGCCTAGTGTACATCGGATCCGTTCTGCTCGAGTCTGCTTCGTGCAGGGTATCCTTATAGGGTCTCCTCGTCAACGCAGCAGATCCTTTGTTCCTGTACAGGTTAGTGGTCTCTGATCGTCTTCGCCATAGTAGTCGAACAGTGGTCTTCTGTTACCCAGCCTCAGGCTCGCTACCACGCCCGTGGACGAACAAACATGTCTCCGATGGACCCCCGAACCATCCTTGCTTTGTGATCATGGTGAGTGATCTTCACGTTCTGGTGTGCTCACAATGGTACGTAGCAACCGACCACACATTCGGGCAATTCAACATACAACGTCCGAACGCCACCACCTTTTTTCAGCGGAATTTTGCGACTGATAAGGACGGTGTGTGATATTTACTGGCTTCGACTTCGATTCTTGCGAAGCTCAAGTACGAATCAAACAGAATTGACTGCGTCGCAATTTAGACTCCTGCAGCATTTTCATATCAGCCCATATGCTGCAGGAGCTTGAGTTCGCGAAGCGGCTCGGATGCGCATCTGCATTTGATATATGACATCTTGAGCCCTGCCCGGGCTTGTCTTGCCTCGTACCGCCGGTGACCCCATTCGACGGGGTGTTCCTCATTATGCAAATACGTCAGCCGTTTGCCGGACGACTCGGATCCTTGGACGCCCGCGCTTCTGGTCGGAGGGTGTCTCGTTGTGCGTGTCTACGTCAACGGTCAACCTTCCTAGGATCCCATCACTCGTTCTCCATGTCCTTCCGGATTCGTCGCTGTGAGCCTGCACGCCGTGCCGGCGAATGCATTCGTGTCTCCGGCATGGCCCCCACTGCCCCTGCACGGACACGTACGACGCAGTGTACAAGACACCAACGAGACGCCGAGGAGATCTGCATCTGCATCTGGGTTGAGTCTTCTATCTCGGCGCAGCCTCTCCACATCGTTGGACCGACATACCCACTCGCGGGCACTCCGCACACTGCACACTGCCGCATCGCGCGAAGTACTCCGGACCCAGGCCTGCCGTTCCATCAAAGGCTCCCAGGCAGGGTCCCGCAGTACGCCGGGCCGCCGCATTGCGAGAGACGGGGACATGTCACGGAAATTGTCTTTGAGTCTCCGGGTGATGCTGATCATCGATGGCCGCGATGCGCACCCAGCCCTTCGTCTGATGATCATGGCGCCTTCTGGGCGTGCTCGCTGGAAGCGCCGGGAACAGTACAGGGGGCGCTGAGGACTCTGCGCGGAGGCGTGAGCGTTGCGGTGTACGCGGACAATGTTGCGTTCTGTCGTGCGAAGGCTCTGAGCGTGCAAGTGCGATTGCGAATGCAGTCAATGTGATTGCCCAGTCGTGTGCCGGAGTTGAGAGCGGCAGACATGTTCTGTCATGCAATGTCGGCGCTTATGCTCACTTCGCTTCTATGCCAGCATGCAGGCGCTTAGTGGTCAAGAGCACACGAGACAGGTAGAGAGGAGCGCAAGCAACCGAAACCAAGCTATATCAACACGAAAACGCAAGACGGCAGGTATACAAAAATTACAGCGGGCACAGCGAGAACAACGATGACAGTCCGACGACAGCAGGAACAATGTACACGAGAGGAGAGCGAACAAGGCGCCGGTGCAGTGAGAGCGCTGGGGAATGTGGTCACAGGAGGAAGCACGGAGGCACAAGGATCGATGCCGGACCGGTATCAGTGGGGCAGGGCAGGCCCGGCGAGGCGGTGCGAGCAGAACGACCCTCGAGGAGAGGGCGAGGTGTCGCGCCAGGGGCGACTGTGACTCGTCCTAGTCCTCGACCTCCTCGTCGTCCGGCTCCCCCTCACCGTCGAGATCCAAGTTGTCCTCGACCGCCTCGACAGGGGAGCCGTCGACCTTCAAGTGGTGGACGGAGCCCATGTGCCGCTTGAACGCATCGTAACGGTTGAAGCCTGCGATTCTGGGACAGTCATTGATGTGGCAGTACCACCACTCGATCTCGCCCGGACTCGCGCCCTTGCAGGCCGACTTGTGGTGACGGGCGAGGTCCGTCTTGCGCCCACACATCTTGCCGCACTTTTCGCATGTATGGGCGGACGACTCCTTGTCGGAGCTAGCACCACGACGACTCCCCGTCTTCTTCTTCCCCTTGGTATATTTGCCGACGATGGCCGAGGAGGTTCTGGACGTCTTGGTGCGCTTGGTAGGGCGCACGTCGTCGACGTACTCGTCCTCGTCCTCGTCGGAGTCAGCGAGCTCGTCCTCCTCAAGCTCGCCGTCATCCTCATCGTAATCTACGCGCTTTGTCTTCTGTCCAACAGTTCGTGTGGACAGAAGCTGAGCACGTCTTAGGGTGTTAGGTTGCGGCGCGCTGGTAGCGGACGCCGATGTGCTGGATCCCGACGCCAGCGGCGGGATCGGGGCCGGGAACGGGAGACGGCAGGTGTTCGTCGCCGCGCGTCCTGGGAGCGGGGTGAGGCCCGCCGGCCCGGCCGTCTGCCGCGCGCGCGCGGCCTTCGCCTTTGGCTTCGCTTTGATTGCGCGAAGCCCCGGGATGGCGGGACCGGCCTTCTTTGCTGATGCGCGCTTCCGAGCGCGCGATGGATCGCCGGGGAGTCAGCTGCCTCCTCGGCGAACGGCGCAGGGGTGGGGGTGGCGACGGGGAACATGGGGGCGCCAAGTGCCCATGTCGCGGGGAGGTCCTTCCCGTGGTCCTCCGGGCTCGCCTCGTACTCGCCCCCCATCTCGCACGCCGAGAACCCGCCGTCGTAGACGGACGGCTGGCGTGCCCCGACTCATACTCAGGGGGCGGTGGCCCAATGAGTGCCGGTGAGATAGTGGCGGGGTCGTCTCCGCGCTACTCGACGATGCCCCGTACGGCGAGGTTCCGCGTACGTGCGGAACGGGGAGACGTGGAGCCGCTGGAAACCATTGAACATTGGCATCAGAGATTCGCGCTCGGAGATTAGATCACACTCACCTGTCCCGCTAACAGCGACTCGTAGGACATCTCCACCCCGAGCCAGTAGCCGGCGGGGAGGGGAGATGTGATGGGGAGCTCCCCCTCGCTTTGTGTGGCCTGGGGTTCTGCGGGGAGCTCAGGGAGTAGCTCCAGGCCGCTCCAGTTGATGAACCGGAGCATGTCCTCATCGACGAGGTGGCTGTCCGTGTCCGCCGGGGCGAGGGTGCGCGCGCGCTGGGCGACGTAGTGGGTGAGTCGGGCCTCCAACTGGTTGCAGGAGGTGCTGATGGTGTCTACAATGTCTGCCCAGACAACGATCACACCCTCGTCGCGCTGTGGATATGCAACTGTGAGAGGATGCTCAAGTGGTAGAGGAAATTCAAAGACGTACAACCAGCGCGGCGCGTGCTACTTGGCGAAGTGAGGCCAAGTCTCTAAACGACTCGACTATGTAGATACGAGTCTCGGAATCGATGTCGAGATATTGTGCGTCGGCGCGCTATCAACAGGGAGTGAGACAAGACGCGAGCAGGAGGACAAGTCGAGAACTGACGCGTCCAACAACGCAAGCTCAACGGTAAACGTCTTGGTCTTCACCGCCACGCGGGTGCCCAAGGAGCAGATGGCGCTCCAGAAAGGGGAGCCACCGTGAACGGGAGGATAGACGAGGAACTGGTCGTCCGCCCAGAGGCAGACTGCAGAGGAGGCGAGGTCGCCATGGCCAGACGACGTGATATCGTAGAGGATTCTCTCAAAAATGTGCACGGACTCGAAAGACATGGCAATGCAAGGGGGATTACTCCGAAGGGCAGCAGCCTTCGTGAGTTAAATCCCCTTGGATTGTGGGTCCTCAGCGCCTGTCGAGCGTCTTTCGAGCAGCCTTGAGGATCGCATGTTGTATGAGACCTGCCAAATCCGTCGTAGTAGCATGATGTATTGGACATAATAGAATTCATTATTCGACGTGGCGTGATGGTCTAGTGCGCCGGCTGCTGTGGATGACGACGACAAAGCAAGGCGGATTAAAAAGGGCGACAATAACAAATGACAACGAACGCGGCAACGATCTCTGAATCTGGCGAAGCACCCGGAGCTGGAAGCCGTCTTCTGTGTCCTGGGATAGCCGGTAGCGATACGTTCCAAGTACACTAGCTGGTCACTCACTTTTGAATCCGAGAACCCAGGCCTGTTTTGGCCTGCCACGGCGCAGCAGCTGATGCCGCAACAATCCCCCGGAGGTGCGTCCGCATGGCCCTATTACAGCGAGGCGAGATCCCCGAGGCAGAACAAGAGACTTGCAATCTTCAGTCTCCCGCGACAATATTTGGACGCGTACGGTCGAGACTCGGAACGCCGATGATGGCGGAGAGCAGCCTTCGGCTATTGCGCTTGTCACGCAACATAACGCTCAGGTCACACTCTATGGCGGACGGACGGTCACCTCGCACAGACCATCCAAAGCTCCCCTCAAAAGTGTTCTGTCTGACTCGGAGATTGTATTGAAGATGCTGCCTGGAGCGCACGCATTTGGTAAAGAGTCATCATCTCGAATTTTCCGCTTGTATTTGGCTGGTGTTATTGTTGCAGTGACTCGCGGGTACTAACCCTCTCGAACGACGGATACCTCCTGCCATATCTCGTATTCTGTTGTACTTCGCCTGGGATACGCGACGAGAAGGTGCCCTCAATGCTCGGCATCAACCCATAACTCGTGTGGAATGAATTTACTTCTAGCACTCTGGCAATCTCCGATGAGCGTTTCTGCGCGCACCAACCATCCGCCGAACCCGCCTACGTAGTCGGAGTACGAGAACTCCACAGCAAATCATGATCCTCAAGCTTCAAGGTAAACACGCTTTCCCAGCGCCGGACATAATCGAGGGCCCGCGTACTATGTGCAATGCTCGGTCGAATGTCGCCTGCTGTAGCGTAGCATCTTGTAGACCCACAAGGACACATTCACCTTTATATCAGGTCCATCTTCCTCTTTCGCCAATTTATTCCCATAAGCCTGCCATATGTTACTCATCGTGTTTTGATATGTTCAGTTGTGCAGCCTTCGGACGGTCCCGCCACTTGAAGGGCTTTTGGTCGAATTGCGTGCACGGACGGACAGTGTGCGCATTCTTTACGAAGAAGGCGCTTCCTCCGTCTTATTTTGTGGCGCGCCCTTATCCTCATGACGATTAGACCGTGGTCTGATGCTGTGTATGCGGTGCACACAGGCGTCCACACAGCACTTAGTGTGGGTCCCTTCTCTGCCTTATTATACCTTCTCTCCTGTGCTACCACATCCTATAATTCTCTCTTCTTCACCAGCAGGAAGCCGCCGCAGACATATGGGCCAAGGAGATCAAGGCAAAAAGTTCAGACGACTATGAGACCACATGACTAGGGTTCCTTTGCTGTGCCACTGCTAAAAGCTCGTCCGTCTTCAAAGCATATTGCGCAGAAGCTCATCCCAATCACCCTCAGAGATTCCTTTCCAGGATCATATTTTTGTCCTCCTCGGGCTGATCGTCGCCGGATATCCTTATCCTATTTTCTGTTTCATGCACAGTTCTGTCTCGATGGGAGCAAACGTTTGTCCAGCCCATCGCCTGCTTCTACTCTAAACTACGTTTTCCAGGACACAATGCGAGCTTCTTCCTGGTAACAACAACGCTACGCTGTCTCGGCCGCTATTAACCCTGGTATCTTATCATCGCCTCTGTCTCCCGCCAATTGTGGTCCTCGAGGCGCGCACATATATCCTTGAGGCTCGCTTTGTTGCACAGCCTCGTGGACGGTCTTCTGGGCCCGGCAGCCTCACAGCTTCGGTTTGCTCAGCTAGGAGTTGCGTGACTCGACGAACCACCCGCAACGGTCTCGATTCTGCATGGTCTAATTACCGAGCCTCGGCGATTCCTGCGACTTGCCTCTGCAACCGGCCGTGCGGATAGTTGGGGCGGGAGCTATTATGCTGTCTACGCTGGAATGATCTACGCATTCTGCGGTCTGAGGAAGCGATTGTCTGAGCACTTCCATATGATGGTGATTGTATCAGGGAAGGTGCGTGTGTATCAGATCCACGCCACCAAAATACAGTTTGTCATATCTCTTTCCGGATGGAGTATAACATGGAATGTGCGAGGTGACGTGTATGATGACTATCGTCTGTGAACCCTGTGAAATCACCGCCCTAATAACCATCAGGAAACCTTGTACAGTCCCCTGCTTCTTTGCGTATATTATTTCCCTCGGTCACCTGCTTTGTAATGGCCTGCCAGGTCACACTTGTGGTGAGTGACTGAGCACCGTACTCTAGCGGGCCCTGAAATTGCAGCTCACAGGTCTCCGTTCGTAGAGAGACAATAGACTAACTCAAGGTCTTTCCTCGTCGGTCGAGCACTTCCGAGAAGCGACCGAACGTCCTATCATTGTGCGTTTAATCATATCCAACCAATTATACGAGTTTGATGACAGCGCTGCGGACCTGTCATCGCCCAGTTCCTTTTTGAGTGTCTATCAACACGACAAATGGAGACATTTAATGCGGCTAATGAACAAGTCATATAAGACCTTCGGTGCCGAGCATATTCTGGACCCTATTCCTTCTCCCGTTCTCTGTCCCAGCCTAAGCAGAGCCAGGCCGGTCCACTTGCCGTGAACATCACGCTGGTCTATTCAGACTGATTTCTTTCTGCAGAAATTTGGAACGGACCTCCGAGGTCGGTCGAGTTTACGATGCTGACGCGGAGAAACAGGAAGCTTGTCCACGACTGCCTCAGTACTTACGTTGAGTCTTCATATGATGCCGATTCTTCACGTTGCTCACTCAGTGGAACACATCTAGCTACTCGTCACGGGTTCCGACGGCGTCGTCACCCTCTACGAACCTTCACGCTCACGAGCATCTAGCGTTCAGCTCGATGCAGAGACGCGGCAGCCAACGGCTCCTGGAGTCCAGTTCAGTCGCCCATATATGCCCTCCGCCACATTATGAAGTGAACCGTCCATCACGTCGCCGCGGGGTTGTCCGTGTCTCACCGATCGTCGTATCCATGTCTCTTCAATTTCGGCACGCTCAAGTTGAGTGGTCGGGCGCACTGCCCTCGCCCTGTGGAGCTGGAACGGCGGCTTTGGGAATGATCCGGCACTCTCGAGCGCCCTTCGCGGGAGGGACGCGATTGATCATCGAGCAATACTAGTGGTGCGCACGTCTATTCGTTCATGACAACTTGCAGGAAGCTGACGGCGAATCCCAGCTCCAACGGTGGGTCTTGAGGTGTAGATACGGCGTGGCATCCCGTAATGGCTTCCGACGCTCGGACTTACGGTAACGACATATTTATTCTTGTCAACACGCTGCACCTGTGTTGTACAGGTAGGGGCTGAAGTCTTTCAGAAAATGTGCGGGATCAGTATCAGTGACATGCGCACACAGATGTGTCGTAATCGACGATTGTGGCATGTCATTTGTAGTTAAGAAAACTACATGTTGTTTTCGGTACGTTAGGAGTGGTCTCTGAAATATCCTGCTCAATTCTCAACAGTGGAGTGGGGAATCCCCGAGCAACGGTGGGCGAGTGAACGAGAGAGCAATGTGATAACGAGAGAGACGCCGAGACGATAGCGAGACACAACTGAGACGATAGCCAGACACGAACGAGCCTCCAAAACCACAACCAGACCAGACTCTCCTGCTACTGATGATCGTCCTCTTTCCCCACTGTCGCCTTGCTTCCTTCCCTGCTTACTAAGCCGTGTGGCGGCGCTGTCTGCCCCCGATCGTGAGGTCCCCACGGTGCTCCGGGCCTCGCTCTCTGCACTCTCCTCTCCCTCGGACCTCGGAGCGTCGCTCCTCCCTACCCCAACGGTCAAGTATCAACGACATGTTCTCTGATATAGCTGTGGAGAAGAAGATGCGCGTCAGCGCCCATAGAGAAGTTGTTGATGAAACGGAGAATAAGCCCCATACAAATGGAGCTCTGCAGAAAATGTCCAGTACATCGGGCTCTGGAGAAAACAAGACATACCGTATGTGGAGACTGGAGAGGGGGGAAACGGAGAGTGATTTCCCGGGCGAGCCACATCAACTGATAAGTGAACTTCCGGGAGTGAAGAGACGTCCGAGGCCGTTTCCTCGCCCCGCGGGCGAGTAGTTAGCGGCTCCTACGGGCTACATTGTCATCTGAGAACGAATACGAATAACGGAGAAATATACCAGAGTAGGGGTTAAGATGAACAGTTAAAATGACATCAACTTCACTTCACCGCTGCTGTTCAATCACGGAATATGACGGGGGAAACACGTAGATAGGCCGTCAATTTGTTGGGTCCTGCTTCATCGCGCGTCAACATTACTTCTCAACGAATAGGAGACTGCGGGACAGACCGTTATGATAGATATTACGAGGGGTCTCCTTGACAGTCCACATAACACCATCTGCACGACATCCGCTGGCTTGAGTTCCGACGCCAATAGTATATCCCAGGTCTAGGCTGGAACGGGGAAGAACGAGACACCATAATTTTGGAAAGGTTCCTGAGAAGCTACGATCTCCGCGTGGATGTGTAGGCCACGTAGGCCACGATGGAGAATGTGGACGCGTCGTCAAAGCAGCCAAGCTTGAACATTGACAATGAGAATATAAGTCTATCCGGTAGACGTATAGAGCAGTCGCTAAACGAATCTTGGAACCGGGGGTATATTTTGAAAGTCTAGTCGGATATTCGGGCAGCATTAAGATCATCTGCGAGTATCCCGTCCAAGGGTGTCGCATGGGAGTATGAGCGAACTGACGAACGCGAGTATAGCGGGGAAAGCCGCGCAAAGATACAAACAGTACAGGTTCAAGTCCAGAGGATGGGCGGAATAGGAAGGTGGTCGATGCAGGTCATGATCTGGACTAATGTCTGTCTTGTGCTAGAGCAAGCGAAACATGTAGGTCATAGCTCGGGGTAATTTACAATCGTAGCGTACCGTCAAATTTAAGGTATTCGCAATATGTCCAGAAAGCGAATCAGCACAGATAACGCGCTAGGTTTCCTATCATGCGACGGCCAAAAATCTGGATGTGTGGTGAGAAAAAGGGAGGAACAGAAACTGTCATGCCCACCTCTATCTTTGAACCGGACGCGTAAGATGCCTCTGGAATGTGCAAGAGGAAACAGTGACACCATGCGAGCACGAAATTCCGACAGCTGTTTGCTGTCCGTCCACAAGAATACGCAGGAAAACTCCTGCAAGTGCACGAATCGCGAGGAGGCGAGTATCTCGTCGACACGCCCATACAGTCCGTCCGGCCCATCTGTTGGCAGTGTGGACGCCTCCCATTCGTCAAATTCGAGCGTGAACCACCTCAAGGACGATGACTTGATCACATCGAGGGTGCGAGGTACTTGGCTGAAGTAGAAGGGACGTAGTGTAAGATCTGAACCCAGGGAGTTGAGAGACGGACTAAGGTCAAAGATGTCGTTGATTCCTAATACGCCCGTTAGAACAATGGCAGTATATTAGATTGGACCCAAGTTTTTCACGAAGATAGAGTGTCCCGTGTTCGCTGAAGGTGAAGCCTGCTACGGCATGCTCTGGAAATGACACGACATCCATGATTAGGTCTGCCAAGACTGCGGTAAATGACAGCTCAATTGTGAGCGAGATCAACGACAGGCGAGCCTTCGATTTCTGGAAGAGGACAGGATTGTATTGTCGGTCCTTTGAAAGCGTTAAGCCCCGGATATGTAATACAGAGAGGCCTGTGAGGGCGCACAAGAAGAAGCCGAGGTCATTGATTGTTGAGAATCGAGTGGAGTGGAACGCAGGAAGAGCTCAGTGATAGACCAGATCCCACTTGCGGCCATGAAGAATGTCGGATGCGACATGTTCAACGAAGAGCCAAATAAATAGGATGCAATGCCAAGGCGCCGCATGTTTGGAAGTCTTGTGGTGAATGTCACAAGAAACGACTGCAATAGCATATGGGATTCGGAGGGTCCAACGTGATTGATATTGAGGAAGACCTCTTCAACGCAAAGCCCCAATTGCTGCGTGTTCGATCGCGCGAGCAACCGCGAAAACCGTGCAATTTGATACGAGCTCCGGAAAAGGGGGCAGCGAAGAAGATGGAAGCGACTCTGAGGCAGCCATGCGCGGCAGGTCAATGTGCAAGCTATTAGCGACCGCTGCGTCTGTGGCAATACCATATCTCGAGCCTGGCCCGTAGCCAAGCTGTCGATGATACGCTCGCATACCTCGAGAGGGATGATCAGTGTGTGAGCCGCGTCTGGATTTGTTTTGGAGGGTAAGGAGGACATCGGAGGGAGATGGGCCTCGTCAGGCCTCGTCGTGTGGAGAACTCGGAGGAGATGTGGCGCGCGTCGGTCAACATCGATGGGCTTGATTGTCGGGTCACATGCCTCTCACAGGTTGGTCGCGAAACTACAAAAGCAGTAACTCTCCACTAGCTCCACTAGCTAGCTAGTCACTAGTCACTGGCTACCCCATGGCTCCTCTCACGCGACTGCAACGTTCGAAAATATCGAAAATATGCTGGTTTGGCGGCATCCCCGTCGAGATAGCACTCATGATAGCCAGGAACCTCCCACTCAAGGACAAGCTCGCATTCGCTGACACCTGTCGTGCGTGCCGCGCTCTCGTGTCCCACCAAGAGTGCATCCGTGCGTGCAGGAAGGCAGGCCTCAGCCAGGTGCGCAAAGCGAGCTCACGGGCGATGGCGAAGCTGCTGTGCCGTCCGCGAAAGGGCGTCTGAAACTGGTCCCACGAAGGCGGGGTACCCAAAGGTATGCATCCACGTTCAGCTGCAGCACACCTGGAGCTCAGAGGGCACGCAGAAAACCTGGACTTCTCCCGGACGTATTCTGTCGGTAGTGCCATACTGGAGGACATCAAGGTGGCCTTGCATCCTGCCTTTGTTCCTATGCGCTATCTTCACCTGGGTATGACGGAGTCGTGCAGTGAGGTGAAGCTCCGCGTCGCGCAAAGTGGGCCCGACATTTGGTTGTACGATAACCGGCTGTACATGCATGAGTATGCCACAAGCCCGCCACTGGATGAGCTCCGCATCAGCATTGTCACGGCAGACGACGAGGAGGATGTACTTGTACAGGGCGATGTTGCTTTCTGCGTATGTGCGTTCTTGTGGTATGTGGTCGAAAATGGAGATTGATTGCCACCATAGATACGCAACGCGAAGGGCGTCACGCTAGGCAATTTTTGGAAAGGCCTGTACAATTTGTACAGTTCTCCTAGTCAACAGACGTGCCTGTGACTGATGTTGTACTGACAGTTTTCTTCAAGAACCTGACCCGGTGGACATCATGCACCTCGCGGACAACATCCGCCTCGAAGGCTATACCATCATTCCTGCTAGGGAGAAGGACTTCAAGCGCTACTTTGGCCGTGCATGCCGCACGAACCTCTTAATGCTCGACGCGTACTGCGGTTCGCTCGAAGAAAGCATATGTCCGTGCGTCTATTCCAACTATTCCGCCATACCAAGTTGAAGTCGAGTCTTGTGTGCAGGTTGTCCGTCAAAGGCCTGAAGTGTGAGCTGCCGCTGTGCCGCGGCAAACTCGAGCTCGTGATCCATGCGACAAACCCTTCCACGTCGCTCGATCCCAACTTTCTCGCCGAGCTCGAGCCCAACATTCGTTGGGGAACGCCACTCCTGCCAAAGTCCTGGCCGGGGAAGCCGACTACGAAATTGTCCAAGGAGACTGAGGATTTCTGGAAAACTTTGGCGGGACTTGTTCAGTACTGAGCCTAACTATTAGTCCTATGCCTGTCGTAGATAGGTTACTCGTACAACAAGATCAGTGGAGGCAGAGGCCGTTCTGCGACTTCGAGCGGGCGTAACACTCCGAGGATGGCGCGATGCCTCGGACACAGGCCGGAGGGAACGATCTGAACTCGCGGTGATCGGCGCCTTCCGCGATGAGGTATTATTGGCGTTCGGGCCCAGGCTTTCAGAAAACGGCATCACCATGAGGAAGGCGCGCAACCGGAGAGGGCGTCCGTTTTCGCTCAGCGGGCAGCGGCTGCTTCCACAGATTCGGATCAAAAAGAGGGTCAACCCAGGAAAGGGAAGTGGGTTTCAGAAATGAGCTTGTGGAGTCGATCGGAGTCCGTGTGGATCATTGAGCTGGACGCAGGGCGCATATTGGTACAGTTGCGTTTGAAGATCAAAACTGAGCACACAAGCTCGATATGCGCACCAAAATTGTAGGCAGGGAGATACGTTCGGAGTCAGACAGGAGAGGCAGGAGTTATCGAGTGCCGATTCTCTCTGCAAGCTGTCCGAGCGCCTTGTCCGAACGTATCGTTCCATGAACGCCGGGAGAGTCGCTGGAACTAAAGATAGCGGGGAGAGGCGACCTGGAGGAACAATGTTCACCGGAAGCCGGAGAACAGTAGAGGTTGAAACTGTAAGTAAGGGCGATTGTCCAATTTTCGACGTCGGTGGCATCGACACATTGACGAGCAGGGAATTTTGCGAGTTAACAGTCTACAGTTGAGGAGAATAGAGGAGAATGAAGTGAATTCGAGGTATAAGCCATACGTAAGAAATGCATGCGCACGTTCGTTTGCGTCTGGTGCGTGCGTTCGATGCGTAATGGCAAGCTATCGACGGCGCGATTCATGTCTCCAGACACGACGGTAGATCTAGTGGCTCGGGACTCGGGATCCGAACGTCGTCATATCAGTGTGTCGCAAAGCTCCGGGGTATATACGGGCAGATGTGGTGGGGTTCCGGAACGAGCGGGGAAGGAGACTTGAATGACGAGTCTACTTACCTGGTGGCGCGTAACCGCATGTGTGGTTGCGTCCGACACCAACAATCCTCGCCGCTGCCGTCCTCCTTTTCGTCATTCTGCCGCAGGCAATTCTCACCTAGATGTCTCCTAGGTCTAAGGATCTCAGCCAAGTGCAGGTCCATCGAGTTTTCTGTTTCAAATGACCGTTTCTTGCCATCCGATGCCCCGGATCAATGACGGACCCCATCAAGCGTGAGGCCTGAGGACGAGCTCGATACACTGATCTAAATCCTTTGAGGAACCATACCGTGGCATGTCACCATTAATTTTATGACCTCTTTCGGAGGTTTGGGGGGAGGGTGAACCGTGGATATCGACATGGCCAATCAAACTGCAGATATGGGGCACGGTGGTGGAGGCAGGAGTTAGTATACCAAGAGTATCGATAATATGAAGTTTGGCGTTGTGATATTGAATTGCAGTAGGTGAACAGATCTAGACCCAGGTTGATCAAACTCATGAGCGCTGAGCGCCCTGAGGCCTGATCGCGGGCGTTTGCGTTTGATCGGCGGCCATTTCCAACTCAAGTATTGCGGCATTCGAGGGGGGATTCTTCCTGTGCCGCAGTCATTAATTAATGTACACGGTGAGTACCTCCGACTTGTTCTGTAATTGAACATTGAATCGTAGGTCCAATTCGGCATTGACGTATGTCTACGATTCACGGCCGTGCGGAACAAGGTTTGGACACAAGTGCGCGCGCTCCGCACCGCATTCAACTTTTTGAACATTTCAGGCTCGTGATGGCCACGAGTATCCATTCGCCAAAACCTCTTGATAAGTATTTGTTGAGTACGGGCGCCGCTAATGCGCGGTCTTGAGATTCAGGACGTTTCAAGCGGTATGCGTGTCATACGGGCCCGGGCCCGAAAGATCACGAATCGGACAGCCTGAGCCTCACATACTTGTGCGTTCTAATGCAGCTTCCATCAGCGCTGGCCTGCACAATCATCCTGTTTTTTTGTAGAACGTGCACGCTGAACTGGGCGTTCTTCCCACCATTGTGGTAGTATCGCCGACATGTACAGGCGCGCCTGATCGCTCCTGGAACGGACTTTGTGGAAGACTCTATTGATACCGACGCGCACGACCTTCAAACGTGTGACCCCTCCAGGCGCACACGGTCGTGACGGCCGCCTACGATGGCTCTGAATCTGATCAAGGCCATACAGCATGCTTGCAGTGGTTCACCCCAGAACCTGGAGGGCGCTGGTGCCGGTATATCGCACGCCCTCTCGGCTGCAAATTATCTTCAAATCAATTTCCGTGCCTGAAAATGTATGATACAGCGTGGGGCGATGACGAGATTGGCGTCAGTCGAGCAGAATTTTGCCAAGCACGCTTCGCGAGCCCTAAAGCTTGTGGCACTGCTATTCACCTCCGGGTTCTACCAATACCGGATTCCGAGGACACAGCTGCAAACTAGCAGATTCCGTATCTGGAACTCCAACTTGCGGGCCTCGCGGACGCCCAGCGACCAGTTCAGGGATAGTGTTTTATAAAGATCAAAGCTGGCTCGAAGGTCGGTCCGTCTGGGTGGTATTTGTCGTATAAGGTCCTGCTAAAGACCTCAACTATAGAGTTCACGGCGGACGCTGAGAACGGACCCGTGCATCGTCAGCGACAACGTATGAAGTATTCGGGGTGGTGATGGTTCAATGAAGACAGCACTCTAGCTCTGAAAGTAGCCTCAGGTGGCCTAATCCAAGCCACAATCATGGCGAAGTTGGCAGAACTCAATCTCTTGAAAAGTATGAATGTTCCCAGTAAGTGACTCAGACTCGATGTCTCGTATTTCCCACTTACCGAAGGCTGTAAATTCTCTGGACCTGAATCTCCATCAACACTGACACGCAGAAGGGACAGCCAATTACCATGTGCCACCCCATTTGCGTCGGTCGGTATCTGGAATTCCCCTGAATAGCGCCGACTCTGCGCGCTGTCAACCGCCGACGCTCGTGGGTACAGTGCTCAGAAGGTGAGCCGAAATTATCACTGTATTATTACAAGAAGGATCTGACTCTTTAATCGCGGGCTTTTCTCTGATGTTTTGCTATACTGAACTGTCATCGTGCATAAGCCCAAGATGTAGCGTTGTCAAACGTGCCGGTTTCTCTTAGCTTTTGAGGGCGAATAAACCCATCTAGACTCGATCTGGTGTCTTAAGACCAAGGTCCTGGAGGCACTAGTGCCCGGAAGTAGATCCGGGATCCAAAGATGGTACTGCAACTCAGCGGCCGTATCTATGTACAGCGCCTCTCGAAACCCTATGCTGTGAGTCTGTTTTTGTGTTTTCAAAAACAAGTTGGTTATGCCACACTCTACAGCCTGAGGTGTACACTTCGCAGGTTTCGCCACGGACGCCCTTCCTCTAGCGCTGCATCTTGTATAAAACGTGGGGGGTGCCAAAGCTCTACTCAAGCACTCAGCTCCTCACTCGACTTCCAACCGAAAGCAAGTCCAATCCCTCAGCTCCAGTTACCAGCATGCATTTCGCCACTGCCTTCGTCGCTCTCGCTTCTGCGGTTGCTCTCGGTCGTGCTCAGACCAACACGGGCGAAGGTACGACAACCCACATTCTCTGGTTATTGTCTAATGTCGCTATGTAGCTACCTACTACTACCCCGGCCTCGGTGCCTGTGGTATCACGAACACCCAGGACCAATACGTCGTCGCCGTGTCCGTCGACTTCTACAACGACTACCCGTATGTCCTCATGTTCACCGATCTATACGCAGTATGCTAATGTCCGACTATGCAGCGGAGCCACATCCAACCCGAACGAGTACGTTCACTACACCAGCACCGCCACACGGCCGTTAGACTCATAGACTGACAATTTCCCTCTAGTAACCCGATCTGCCAGCACTCGCTCACTGCGAACTGTACGTCCCCCCTCCACCGCTCCGAAACTCGCTGACCGCCTTCCTTTGCAGACAACGGCAACAGCGTCACCGTCGCGATCGTGGACCAGTGCGAGGCGTGCGCATACTACGACATCGACCTCTCGCCCGCCGCCTTCCAGGGGCTCGCAGACCTCAGCGTTGGCCGCCTGGACGGCGTCACCTGGTCCGTCAACTAGATGGGGCGGCATGCGGGGCTCGATTTGACTTGTATAAATTCCGCGTTCGCTGCCACCCGCATAGGCGGGCCGGCTCCTGATGCGTAGAGAAATATTATATATATATTCATGGTCTCCACTGTGTCGTCGTTGTCACGGCCAAAAGCCAAGAACTTGCAGCAAGCCCGTGCGGGACGGAAGCATTCAATTCTGAAGAACATAAATTTCAAACCCCGATTATCTGCAGATTCACTGGCATTACATATTACTAGTCTGCCGCATGCGTCCCGTATCCTCGTGTCTAGTATCCTCCAATCTCGCTCGCAGCCCAGCCTGAGCTAGACAGAATTGGCTAGCGGAAGTTGTCTTTGAGGCTCGACTTTTACTTTGCATACTTCGACAGACCTCCGAGGGTATTGGGGATTTGATCTCTCCCGTCGCGATGAAGAGGTCATCTCCAGATCCCTCCCAATCGCCAACCTCATCTCCGGCGCAGAAAAAGCTCAAAGTCTCGGCTCGGGTCTCGGAGGGGTTGAGCGTCAAGGATGCAGGAGGGGACGAGGATGTAGAGAGCTGGACGAAGGTGGAGAGGCGCAAGGCGAAGAAAGCGAGGAAGATGGAAGCGCATCTTGACGTGTGTGTTTCTCCCCCGTTGTCGCCCCCGCGCGCGCGTTGCTCATCCCAGGTTGCACCGGAGAGCAGGCTAATCCGCCAAAGTTCATGTATGCTAAGGGCGAGATACTGAAGCGGAAAGAGGCGGTGGGCATTAGTGTATGCACTGCCTTGTCGTTTTCCGCAGCAGCGATTCTGACCGTGCGTGCAGGACATACGCGACCTCGTCATGCATTTGTCAGCGGATGCGCCTCCACCCAGCTGGCTCAGAGTCGAGGTTTGTTTTTCCGTAATTTCTGTCTGTGCCCGCCGGACTCAACTGTCGACAGAGCCCGCGATCGATACAGAAGGTTGTAGCTCTCCTCATCCCGGGTATCACACCGGACATAATTTCCCTGCCGCCCCTCCCAACATCTGCGACGGCCAATCCCAATCTTCCCCTGCCGATACCACTCCCATCTGACTCAGACTCTTCGCGTGGCGTACCGTTCATCTCGTCGACATTTAGCCATGCGTGTCCGACGAGGGCCCCAGGTGATCAGACACGGATGCACTCGGTGCTCAATACGTTTTTCCAAGGTCCTCTCAGCGGCGACGAGAGGAAGAAGCGGCTACTTGAACGCGTGACATGTAAGCGGCCATCCTACACACCTACTGTATTCTCCTGAAGCAGCCTGGTTTGAACAGCAGAGCGCGAGCTCGAGAAAACCCCGTTGCGGTACCTCCTGACGATAGAGCAGATGGTGGAGAACGACTACCCGGTCCCGTCATACCTTGCGGAAGTTTTCGAGAAGCCTACCGGATGGGTGGAAACTGCGGTAACAGATGCGGCGTCACTGCTGTCTCAGACGCCTTCGGAGAGTCCGCCCAGGATATATGCCATCGATTGCGAGATGGTAAGCAGCGTGATGTCATCGGGAAGTTGCAGCGTGTTGAAGAGACAATAGTGTTTGACAGAAGACGGCAAGGAGCTCACGAGAGTATGCATGATCGACTACGCGTCCGGGATTGTGGTCTACGACCAGCTCGTAAAGCCCAAGAAGCCCATACACGACTATCTCACTCGGTATGTGCTGTTGTCTGCCGCTATGCTCCTGAACTGATCCAACGCAGATGGTCAGGAATCACTGCTGAGGCGCTCGATCCGGTCACAACGACCTTTGAGGAAGTGCAAGCACACATCTTGTCCGTAGTCTCCGTGTCACCCACACCGGTCCTTCTGGGACACTCGCTCGAGTCTGATCTGAAGGCGCTCAAGCTCTGCCATCCACGGTGCATCGACACGGCCGTGATCTTCCACCACCCACGTGGGCGTCCGCTGAAGCCAGGACTTGCCTGGCTTACGAAAAAGTGGTGTGGCCGCGAGATCCAAAATCGTGGTGAGGGTGGGCACGACCCCGAGGAAGACGCCCGGGCGTGTCTCGACCTTCTAAAAAAGAAGGTTGCTAACGGTACGTCCGGTCGGTTCTTGTGTCCTGTTGGTGCAGGTTGATACTGATGAGCGCGGCAGGCCCGGGCTTTGGAGAATTCAAAATGGACATGGAGTCTGTCTTTGAGCGGATGTCGCGCGCGCGTGCGGGGACTGTTCGTAGCGCCGTTGTGGATCACGGAAATCCTGCCGCATGGCACGGGTCAAAGGCGAGCACGACGATCGCCTGCAAAAGCGATGCGGAGGTCCTCGAGGGTCTCTTGGGAGCCCTCCCATCGCACCATTTTGTGTTTGGGCGGTTCACCGCCCTCGCCGACGCGCTTGGCTGTGGGTATATTCAGATTTGCTTACCGCCACCTGTTCTTATTATAAACCGTGACAGGGATCACGGCGAAGGGCAATAGCGACTTAGTCCCAGAAACCGGCTCTGTGGTGCCACGCGAGCGCGCAGACACCGGCGAGGTACTCGCAGCGCTGAATCTGCAGCTCACGCAGCTGTACGCTGCCCTCCCCGCCCGTACCGCGCTTGTTCTGTTCACCGGGCATTCCGACCCGCGGAGAATGGCAGAGCTGAACGCGCGCAAGTCTACGTTCGAGAGTGCGCTTCGGCAGGCGAAGAATCTCGACGAGCTAGGCGTCGATGGCCGCTGGACGAGCGCGGACGGGCGCGCGCTCGAGGAGGAGGTTGAGAAGGCGAAGCGCGGCCTGCTGTTTCTGGGCATCAAGGGCGATGCAGCGTGAGTCCCGCTGTTGCGCACGTTGCTGGTGCCGCATAGTTTGTCGAGGCGTTCTTGCAATTGCACTGCTTGCACAGAGAACTCGATACTCGATCTCGGCAATCCGAGTGATCGGGAAGGACACCTATCAATCGTGCTCACATCGACTTGTTCATTCCCGCACTGAATCCGCTGAGGTATGAGAGGGCGTGAGGCGTGAGGGGCAGATGACCCATAACATTCATTGTCGCATCGTACATGCGATACGCTGTTGACAATATCGCGTATCGCAAAGACAGGTTCATAAATGCTATGGACGAAGATTCATGTATAGGTTCCGGGACTCGGGCGGCGATTTGCCCGAATTCGTGCCTCATGCGCAAAGCAGCCCGGTGACCATGAAGTCTTGCTCGGTGCCATTCGTGTAGTACAATCTAGGTACGTATATCCCTTGAGACATGAATGTAGATAATCATCATGTTCAGATATTTCCGTCACACAGGCTTTGAATCTCCCCAAAACAGTGAAGAATCTTCAGGCTCTTCAGGAAGATGCCACCTTTGAGCATTCCATCAGCAGACCATCTCCAAATCCGATGCTGATCATCTTCAAGCCTTCAGAGTGCGGAGGGCGGACGGACGAATTTAGGAACGAACTTGAACCGCGTTGAGTTTGGAAGGCGACATACCTACCTAGGCTGACGCCACTATGCATCTCTCCAGAGCCGAAAGTCGGGATCGTGCACGGCGCGAGGCACACCCAGCGGGTTCACTGGCATGAACACGTACTCGTGTGAATACGAGTAGTGCAGACACGCGACCAGGCGAAGCGACGGACACGCCTCCGCCAGTGCGCGGGACGCGTCCGCGCTGATGACGCTCCACGTCACCACAGACTCTAGCTTCTTGTGCTCTGCAATTGCCGAGATCAGCACCTTGTCCTGGAGGGCCCGCCTCATCAGCTGCCTGCCAGTGGAACGATTGGTTGCAGAGTATATACCTGCGTGTTGAAGTACGGCAAAAAGCCGAGCGAGCGGAGGTGCGGCGCGTCCTTGGCGAGCCTGCTGAGGAGCGCGACGAGGATGCGCTTGTTGAACGGGAAGTTGAGGCGCAGCGATCGAAGGCCGCCCGCGGCAGCGCCGAAGGCCGCCATGTACGCGAGCCAGCTCTCGTCGTCGTGCGCGCACGGCCCGCCGATCCACACGTGCGTGAGCGCGCGCCCGGGCAGGAATGCGAGCGCAATCGCGGGGCAGTTCGTCGTGAGCTCGCGCAGTGCGGGGAGGAGCGTCGTGCCCGCGTTCCGCGGGATGACATCCGTGGAGCTAAGGCTTGGGAAGCCGTCCGTCCAGCCGAGCGCGAGGATCTCGCGCTGCGTGTTGAGGAACTCGAGGAACGGGGGATCGAGCATGAAGTCGACGTCCAGCTCGCGCAGTGAGAAGGTACAGCCGCGGAGGACCCATCCGTTGCAGTTATCAAGGCCATCGCTGACTCGGAGCGCCTCGAGATTCTGGAGTGTTCGTAGGGCTGCAGCGACAGTATCCCAGTATCCTATCGGCTCGTGGGGTAGATTGTCGTTGTTTCTCATGCTGAGTCTGCGGACGTGAGGGCGCACCCGGGGGCAGTGGATGATGAGTTCGCATATGGACTTGGTGAGGACGCGATTGGTGGAGTTGACAAAATGATAGAGAAAGTGTTCGGCTTCATTATTGAGAACCCGAGAGACGGTGCTCAGTGCACAGAGGTCGCGCCCGCAAGTAACGTGCTGCAGAATTTCTCGATATAATTCCGATGGAAGTTGGGGCATTGTCACAGCCCTGCGTCTGTATTCGTTGAGTTGAGTACTACATTCGAAGACACTTCAACGATGACGCAAGCTATGCTCACCTCAGCAGCTGGATATCCCTGAAGAACGATGAAAGGGGCGATTCGAGCGTTGAGGGGGCGGTTTCGTGTCCTGACTCACCGTGATCTTTATACGTTTCCGACAAGCAATCACGACGTCCTCGGTGACAGCGGCAGATGCGGGCGGCAGCGATCCCGAGTATGAGAAGCTCACACGAACAAGATTAGCAGGCAGGGGCTCGTACGCTGTTATCCTGAAATTATTCACCTCGGCATGAAGTAGAATCGCTGAACAAAATATGGAACGAGATGGTTTGATGCACTTACGATGTTGAGGTCAAAGACAATGCCAGGGTGCACCGAGTATTGCTGAGATAGACTCGATTGATAATTAACCATAGTACATGACCCCGGGAGGGAATCGCAGTTAGCGCGCAACGCTATCACCCATTCCGGGCGGGACTCGGAGGTCCGAGAAATCTGGAAATAGAGCGCCCAAAAAGGAAGGTCTTTTGGATCGTCAGGCCGCCCCGGTCTAGGATCAAGTTCAGCCTCTAGAGTAGGAAGACAGTCGTTTCAAAGTCTCGGTCTACTAAGTATGATAATCAGACTCATGGACACCACGTCGGTCAGCCTGAGTTCAATAGTGAGGCAACTTGCCAAAGTAGCAAGGGTCCTCTGACGATCAGGCTCGCGTAAATGTGGTTCTATGACTAGCCCGCGACCGTTAAGGCTATGGAATTGAATATCTGTGCGTAGGGGGCGACCCACCAACACCTGGCCAGTATCGTCATGCAGACATTTACATCAGAGTATGTTTCCTTCCAAACCTGCCAAGGCTAGATTCTTCAAGCGAAATGCAATTTTTTAGAATCCAATAGCTGCCGAAAAGACACACCTCCGCAGCAATACCATAATCACGTCTTACGGGCGGCCTCACGTACATCCTGTGCAGACCCTTCCGAACGGTGGAAGTGTGGACCTGACGCTGAATCCTGCAGGCAATCTGTCTATGTGCGGTATGTGCGATACAAATGATGACAAACATAAGTCCCTTTTAATCCCAAGAACGACCGACCCGGCTCCTGCGGATCGTCAAGCAGCAACAAAAATCTGTGACACAAGGTCTGCCGCCTTCCTCGATCGCGGGCGGATATCGCACACAAACGGTTCGGGATGGCTGGGAATCCTAATCAGCGTCTGAGGATGGTTTGACTGGGATGGAAGCATCTCACCAATCTGCATCGGCACTGAACGCAGCCGCAGGCGTAACCCCATTTCCAGCGGCATCGCGAGCCTTCTTGATGTCCAGCGTGGCGGTCATATGTGCAATAGCAAGCCATAGGTTCGCCTCGGCGAACTGCTGGCCAGGACATGCCCTGAATGAAGTGAGCACGCGAGATGCCAAGGACATCGCACGGCGATGTCCCGAACAGGTGTTGCTCACCGCCGCCCGAAGCCGAACACGAATCTGCGGGGATCCAGAGCTTCCAGAGTGTTGCGATCCATCTCCTCGAAGCGCTCCGGGCGGAACCGCTCGGCGTCTGGGTAAAACGTGGGATTCCGCGACATCGCGCTATCGTGGCATCGGGAGATCGCATATAAGGGCTTGCACGACAAGCAGACACGTTGCTAGCACGCACTAGATGTTGGCCATCACCGTGGCTCCGTTCGGGATGTGGTAACCTCGGTACTCGTCGTCTTCCATGACGCTGTGAGGGATTCCTAACATCTGCTCAGACGATGACATGTAAGAAGTGAAGCAACACTCACCGAGAGGTAGAGGCGTGTTCCAACTTTGGGCAGGTGAACAGCGAGCTAAACACATTTTGCCACAGCACGCACCGATACACCTCGCTCATGACATGCTCCAAGTATGGCAATGACTCGCGGTCGTCAAAGTCTGGGAGACGGTCGACACCAATCACGGCATCGAGCTCTCGCTGCGCTTTCTGGTACACCTCTGGATGGATAACCATCGCGAGGATGAATGTTGACAGAACAGACACGGACTAACGACCATTTCTCAGCATACTCGTGGGATCACTGGGCGAAGACATAGCTACCGTAATCGTCCCAGCTGCACCCGCCGGTCAGCGGAGAAGCGTCGAAGGAGATGATCTCGGCAACACACCACTGTACAGGACAGCCGCAGCACCCTTGATATCCTCTTCGTCGTCTACAATGCCACCGACACGTGAAGCTTGCTCGAGCAGAGTGGCCGCCATCGAGGGCCGTGCGGTACCAGCAGCCTTTAAAAAAACGCTCATGACAATGCAAACCGAGATCATGTGCAGTCTACACGCACCAGCGCGTTCTTGACCATGTCAAACGGAGCATTTAGCAGTTGCTCAACGTGAATCTTCACTTCTAGCGCCTTCCGCTTGAACCCGGCACCCGGCATCCAGTCCGGGACATACTTCACTACAGATATTGTTGAAGGCTCTACGGATAGGTACCCACAGGATCGCAACAACTCACACACTGGGAAGTAGTCGACCAACAGCGAGCCTGGAAGCCCCGCCTCTGAGGTCATCCGGAGCGCAGTCTCGACGATGTCGATGAACTTATCGTCCGAGGACGTCACCGTATGTCCATACGCAACCTCCATGATCAGTGCGGCTGCGAACCTGGTCGTTCCTGAGAATTCCGCACCTCCACACTAGCCAACGATCAACACGCACCTCTGAAGATGTGCGAGGAAGTCGTGTGGGGTGTCCATGAGGCCAGTTAGGAGGATGTGTGTTTCTCTGTGTTGAATAGAGTGATAGGAAAGGAGAGACCGCCGTTCCTGAAGCGACTCGTGCATCCACTTGCGGTGCTTACGAAAGCGCACGCCATAGGTCATGTTCGACACGACAGTATCCCAGCCCATGCTGGTGACGGAGCAGCAAGATATGGATGAGCGAACGACAGGTATTCGGATGCAAGACTCACAGTTCAGACCATGAGACGAAGTACGGTCTGCCCGAATAGATGGCGCTCTTCTTCGTCAACAAGTCCTGCGCGATCTCGAGCGAGTTGATGACAATGACGGGAGTACGGAAGAATCGAGCATAAATTAGACCACCTGTGGAATCAGACTGAACAAGTCAATCACAAATTGGATGGGGAAGACTGTACCATAATGAGCACCCCACTTCATGAATATCTTCTGAAGAGCGCCATCCGCAGACAGCTGGTGTACATTCCCCAGGAACAAAGCCGGCTTCGGCCCAGGAGGGAGTCTGCGGGTAGCATCGCCACGAAGCCAATTCTTGTACAAAGAAATGAAGATGAAGAGCAGGACGATTCCGCCACCGAAGACTGCGACTTCGAGTAGGGCAAACATCGCCGGAGTGTGTACTTCGAAGAGCAAAGCATCCTGCCGTGTTGTTGTATTTATACGACCCACATAGCGAGGTTCCGAGGGAATAATTAATCTCGATAGGCTCTCGCCTCCAATTAAAAGGCACAGTTATGAGTCGGTTCCAATGGATCGGACGAAAGCACGGTCCGGGTGCGCTTCGCAATGATGTGCTATACTTACTAAGCGCTGAGCAGTAACATTTTATGTCCCGACAACAACCTCACGTAGATACTTTACATATCTGAGGCGACAGTGGTGATCATGACCCAACGAATGCATGAGTACTAGGAAACAGGTTTAGATGTTGGCGAGGCTCACATTCTTCTGCTCCCGTTTGATCACCTTAAGAGCCCTTGTGAGATATGATCATGACATGATACTTACTTGCTATGCATCTTGGAGGGCTACGATACCGGCGTCTGACGCTAGGTCCCTTTGACGCCGAGTGACACCGGGCTGGGGTGGAATGGTCAGTTGCAACTACATACTCCTTGACGATGAGAACACCCGTGTCTTTCTTAGAAAGGCGAAATAGAAAGCGGTGTCAATGGTCCAGGGGTCCGATGCAGAGTCTGAATCATACAGTGCTGTTCTTGAAAATTTGACCAATCGCCGAAGTTCGTGTCACTCCAACTTAATCAGCTTCAAGCGTCGCCTGCACTAGTGATTCAACTTGTCCTAAGAATCGACGACAGCGTGCGTGTAGAGCATCTGGCAGACCTCACGATGAGAAAATACCGAACCTGAGGTTAAAAATACATTGTAAATATACAACTTACCTGCTGACAAGCCGAGTTGTCCTAGTCTCCCGTAGTGTTGGAACGGAGACTGCAGGATGTATGGAGGGGGCGTGGGACAAAAGACATGGACACGTGACTCACGGACACTTAGCACACGACGCGTTCTTGTAGACACCTCAGTCCAGTACCATCGAGTACGACGCGACTGAGGTGAGTACCAATGGTCTTTTCTTGTAGCGATAGAGGTTCCGAGCTCATAGCTGTACCAGATTCTCCCGGTTGTAACAGGTACAGCAATACAGAGTCCAGTACCATCGAGTACGACGCGACTGAGATTCTCCCGGTTGTAACAGGTTATGAGCCTTTGAAGCGCATACACTCAGTTGCATCGGTCGTACTACGGTCTAGGACTCGGCTTATCTCCTCTCCATCTTCTTTGCTGCTGCTGCTGGCTCGGATCAACCATGTCTGAGTCCTACAAGATTCCCATTTTCCCTGAATCACAACAACTTGGACAGGCCAACTGGCAGAACTGGAAGGCGAAAATCCTCGCTATCGTTCGCGTCCGGAAACTCTACGGCTACTTCGTGGGGACTATTACGCGTCCGGTCGACTCTTCGCCCGGGGCACCGGCAGCGACGGTGGAGGCTGTACGGGCGGCCCAGGCGGTGTGGGACGACCAGGATCAGCTGGCGGCAACTATTATCATCACCAATATCATCGACCTCGCAAGTTCGGGCTTGAACATCGACGAGGGACGTACCGCTTGTCAGATTTGGACGCAGCTCACCGCGTTGCGCGAGAAGCGGGACCAATTGACGGTGATGAACGCGGAGGATTACCTGAAAGCTTGCAAGTGGCAGACGGGCACGGACATCCATTCCCATATCGCGGAGTTGCGTCGTCGTCTTCGTGTTGCTCGTGACGTCGGGTCGACCCTATCAGACGAACGTTTTGCGGTCATTATATGCAACTCAATGCCGTTGTCGATGGAACCGGTCACTATGCCTCTGCTCACACAGCCCGATCCGGAGCGGGTCATTGAAATCCTGACTGCGGTTTATGAAAACCGGCGCATACAGTCAGGTCGGCCATCCGATCCGTTGGGAGGGAGGGCGGATGACGCTCCTCTGTTGCCGGCGACGAGTGCATTCATGACTCGTGCGAAGGCGGACCTGATCTGCGAGTGGTGTGGGTGGAAGGGCCACGTGAAGGGCGATTGCTTCTGTGAGGGTGGCGGAAAGGCGGGTAGACAGCCGGCATCATGGAGGGGTCAGCCGAA
This sequence comes from Amylocystis lapponica, assembly GCA_022376435.1. NCBI lineage: Eukaryota > Fungi > Basidiomycota > Agaricomycetes > Polyporales > Postiaceae > Amylocystis > Amylocystis lapponica. The sequence goes on from JABYQE010000142.1 coordinate 37,250, forward strand.
GCCGAAGACTGGATCGCAGGCGGACCGTGCGTTGCAGCAGGCCCTGGCGGCGTCGTCTGGTGGCGGCGTTCCGGCTGGGAACCCGGCGCAGGCGCATCTTGCTGAATATGGCCTCGATCACCTCGACGACCCGCATACACCCGCTTCCTATGACTACCACAGTTGTTTTCTTGCGAGCGGCACAGGTTCTATGTCCACGGCCTTGGCTCCTCTCTCTGCGACGACTGCCATGAAGGCGTACCTTGACTCCGGTGCGACGCACCATTATTTCACGGACCGGAGCCTTTTCTCGGAGTATATGCCGTTGACTCCGTCTCGCGGGAGCGGGGCGAAGAAAGGTTCGACCTTCCAGATCGTGGGGGTGGGGAACGTTCGGGGGATGGCGATCATCGGGGGGCGCAAGTCTATTGTCACGTTCCAGAACGCCATACACGCACCCGATCTGGCGGCTAATCTCATTTCAATGTCGAAGATGGACAAGGGCGGTTGTGCCATGGTGATTCGTGACGGGGTTGCCACTGTGATCGGCACGTCTGGAACTCCCGTGATGGTTGGACATGCCATCCCTTCGGGGGACCTGTATGAAGTCATCTTGCGTCGTGTCGACCAGACAATCGTGTCGGCATTGCCACGCGCGCTTGTAGCGTATGATCCGCGGGCGTTGGCAGTCTCGGGTGCCGGGTCGGCCACGGATGTCGCAACCTGGCATCGCCGTCTAGGCCATATCAGCGAGCGGACTGTTCGGGAGATGGGGAAGAGTGGTTCCGTGGGAGGCATGATTGTTACTGGAGCCAAACCTGCGGGCAAGTGTGAAGATTGTATCAAGGGGAAGCATACGCGCTCACCTTTCCGCGCAGTGGAAGTCGAGACGAATGTTCTTGAACGCGTGTACGTCGACCTGATGGGACCCTTTCCGGTGAACTCCTTGGGTGGTGCTCGATACGTGATGACGATTGACGATGGGGCGTCGTCGTTCACCACTGTTTATCTCCTCGCCACGAAATCGAAGGAAGAGACCCTGGCGAAGTTCCGGATTTTTCATCGGATGGCGGAGCGTCAGACAGGGAGGAAGTTGATGAAAGTTCGCTTCGACAATGGGACAGAGTTCGTGAACGACGTCTGGACGGCTTTCCTGCAGGAGAACGGGATCATCTCGGAGCCGACTGTTCCGTATACCCCGCAGGAAAATGGCGTGGCTGAACGGGGACATCGGACTTTGGCCGACCACGCGCGCGCTATGCTCTTTGATGCACGGTTGCCCACATACATGTGGGGGGAGGCGTTCATGACGAGCGCATATCTCAAATCGCTGGTGCCATCGGCAAGGCAGGGAGGACGGACACCGTACGAGTTATGGTATGGATATCCCCCCAACGTCGCGCACTTGCGGGTGTTTGGAGCTGCAGCATGGGCAAAGATTCCCGATGACTTGCGGACGAAAATGGTGCCCAAGTCCCGGAAGTGTGTACTAGTTGGCTACACCGACGATGCGAACTACAGGCTGTGGGATCCGACTTCGGGACCGAGGGGGAGCGTTATTCGGTCGCGAGATGTGATCTTTGAGGAGGGCACCGGTCACCGAACGGCTGAACCGAACATCGTGGATTTGGACGTACAGGTGGATCCGCGCATTGTCGAGGTCCCGGAGGTTCCGGAGGATGATGATCCTGAGCCTGAACCCGAACGCGAGCCTGTCCCGATCCAGCATGATGAATCCGACCCCGAGGAGATCCCTAGCGACTTGCCGCCTCTTGCCCCGCCTCCACTTCAGGCGCCTGACGTTCGTCGATCCGGACGTGTAACCACGGAATCTCGTGCCATGCGCGAGTCTCGCGAATCGATACAGCGGGAAGCGATCGCGAAGGCCTGCGGCGAGGAGTGGGCTAATGATGTAGCAGCCACAGCGTATGCGGCATACGTCACAACCGAGGAAGCCCCTGCAGTCGTGCCTACCGATGAGTTCATCCATTCCGGGGGGGAGTGCCCAACTACATTCAAACAGGCCATGAAGAACGAGGACATATGGAGGCCAGCGATGGACAAGGAGATGAAGGGATTGATGAACGTGGGTGCGTGGACGTTGGTGAGGCGGGAGGCCGGCATGAATGTTGTCGGTTGCAAATGGGCGTACGCGCAGAAATTCGATGAGCGTGGCAAGTGGAAACCGAAGGCGCGCCTTGTCGCAAAGGGATTCCACCAGATCCCCGGCGTCGATTTCTTTGAAACTCATGCGTCCGTGGTCAGGTTCGAGTCACTGCGCACGGTTGTCGCAGTCGCGACGTACCGCGGAATGGAGATGGGCCAAGACGATGTGGAGAAGGCGTATCTCAATGCGGTTCCCGCGGAGACGATTTACATGGACCAACCATTCGGGTACGAGGATCCGGACCACCCTGCTTGTGATTGGGTTTGCTCTCTGGGTCGGGCGCTGTACGGGCTCATGCAATCTGGCTACGAATGGTGGAAGAATTTGGACCATACCTTTCAGGATTTAGGTTTTTCCAGGTCGCGCGCGGACGAATGTGTGCGGGCTCGGTTCGACGACCATGGGCTTTCCTTGACAGCGACGTACACGGACGATGTCACATCGGCCTCAGACAGCGTGGAGGGTCTGGCAGCGACACGAGGCGACATCGCATCGCGCTACCGTCTCAGTGGAGGGGGGGAACTCAAATATATGCTTGGGGTGGCGATCAATCGCGACAGGGAGAAGGGAACATTGAGGTTGACTCAACGTGCGTATGCGGAACGTGTTCTCGAACGGTTCAATATGCAGGAGTCCAATCCCGTCGCTACGCCACTCGAGCCAGGAGTCAAGCTGTCAAAGTCCTCTGAGCCGTTGACGCCTGACGATGTCGCGGAGATGAGTGCCATCCCGTATCGTGAAGCCCTCGGAGCAATCATGTACCTGGCTGTGGCAACGAGACCCGACTTGTCCTATCCAGTCCAGGTTCTCAGCCGATTCATGGCTAACCCAGGGATAGCCCATTGGCGAGCGGTGAAGCGTGTTCTACGGTACATCAAGGGAACGTTGGACTACGGCATTACCTTCTACAGCTCTGCCCATGCATTGTCCACTCTCCAACCGGTTCTATATTCCGACTCATCGCACGCAGACTGTGCCGACACCGGACGTTCGACTCACGGTCACATCACGGTCTTGGCGGGTGGACCTATATCTTGGAGCTCGCGCCGACAGGACGTGGTGGCGCTATCATCAACCGAAGCCGAGTATATCGCAGCTGTGCACGCAGGACAAACAGCTCTATGGGTTACAAAATTCCTAGGCGACATCTACTTGCCGATCAAACCGCCCGTAATTATCAGGATGGACAGCACCGGCGGCGAGAGTTTGGCGAAGCGTTCCATCAACTTCACAAGAGTCCGGCACTTGAATGTCAGGTATCATTGGTTGCGAGAGGTGATCCGGTCAAAGGAGATCGATATCAAGCACATCCCGGGTTCCGAGAATCCAGCCGACATATTCACGAAGGCTTTGCCTTATCCGACTTTATCCAAGCATTTGGGGACACTGGGTGTAGCGGTCTAGGGGGAGTGTTGGAACGGAGACCGCAGGATGTATGGAGGGGGCGTGGGACAAAAGACATGGACACGTGACTCACGGACACTTAGCACACGACGCGTTCTTGTAGACACCTCAGTCCAGTACCATCGAGTACGACGCGACTGAGGTGAGTACCAATGGTCTTTTCTTGTAGCGATAGAGGTTCCGAGCTCATAGCTGTACCAGATTCTCCCGGTTGTAACAGGTACAGCAATACAGAGTCCAGTACCATCGAGTACGACGCGACTGAGATTCTCCCGGTTGTAACACAGATGATCCAGCAAGAGAGCAGGGATGGATGATCCAGCAAGAGAGCAGGGACAGATGAGGGTGCGCAGAAAGACTACGATGTACGGACAAACTAGATGTGCAGACGGATGAAGATGCGCGGACGGACGGCACTACAGAGCGGGCGCAAGAGCAGGTCATTATGTCATACAATGTGGGCGCTTATGCCAAATATGGAAGCGGCGCTTAATGAGCCTCGGGCACGGGAGCCGGATGCGCGGACATCAAATCCAAAATTCAACCTGATACATCTCGCCCTCCGTAGCATGGGGAACGTACGCGCGTCCGATGGACCGGACATCAGTTGGAAGCGACGTGACGGCCCCCGCGGTGGGCGCGATTACCATATACGGCATGCCGCCTCGCCCGAAAGACTAGTGTTTGTACCCTGGACTACCACCACCAAGTCCACGCGTTATGACTCCAGTTCCGACATGCACACCGTCGTTCGTACGCCGTATCAACATAAAAGGGCCGTGTCAATGCTACACAACCCAGTCTGCCTCCCCCAGACTACCCACTAGTAAGATTAAACTGATTCTGCTCGTTCTACACCCGCGACACGATGCCCCAAACTCCTGAGGCCCAAGCTTTCCTCTCGCGTGTTTCTGACTTGCCGTCGGGCGCCGCGGCGTTCGACGCTCTCTCCAATGCCCTCCAGCCATCCCTGGATGACGAGGCAGAGCTGCGCAGACTCTTCGCGACAGACAAGACCAACCCCCGTCTCAAGGACATCCACGTCGGCCTCGTCGATATCTTCGAGGCGCCCCAGGACATCAGGACCACCCGCGCCAGAGTGCCCAAGGATGAGGACGACCTCATCGCTAAGCATGTCATGCCGCTGTCCGCGGAGCGCAGACGCAAGGACGGCGTACCCGCGATTGTCAAGACCCTCGACGAGTTCAAACAGAATTGGGCGATCTTCTCTGAGGGTTCTCTGTCGCAGCTTCTCGACTGGAACAACGTCGTGGCCGCCGGCGGAGCAGTGCAGGCGTGCCTGAACCCTGTGCCGGAGTCTGCGAAGGTATCGAAGAGGGCGCTCCGGAAGCACTTCCACACGAACGCGTACCCGACGTCGGACGTGGACCTCTTTCTGTACGGGCTGACGCCCGCGCAGGCAGAGGCGAAGATTATTTCTATTTACGAGGCCGTGCGCGATTCTGTGCCGTGGGATGTCACCTGCGTGCGGACGAAGCACACGGTGTCGATCCACTCGCAGTACCCGTACCGCGCCGTGCAGATCGTGTTGCGGCTGTATAGCTCCCCTGCAGAGATCCTTGCAGGGTTCGACGTGGACGCGCCGTGCTGCGCGTATGACGGGCAGCGGGTGTGGGCGAATCCCCGCGCGATAGTGGCCATGATGCGGCAGTCCAACACGGTGGACATGACGCGCCGTTCGCCGTCGTATGAGGTCCGGCTGGCGAAGTACTCTATGCGTGATTTCGAGGTGTACGTGCCGTTGCTCAGGCGCGAAGACATTGACCCCACGGTACGCCTGTAGTCGTGGGTTGTTTATCTCGTCTTACACTGCTGCAGATCTTCGAGCGCGCTATCAACCGCATCGAGGGCCTCGCGCGGCTTCTTGTTATCGAAAAGCTCATAGATGCCGATACGCGCCAGCGGTACCTTACTGAGCGTCGCAATCTGCGCGGCCGTCCAGACCTGACAGTCTTCCGGAGTACGAACAGAACGTACAAGGGCGACCTGAAAGACTCCTTGGACGTTGGTGGTCTCCAGATGAACGACTACGACGTGGTCTCTCTGCACATACCGTATGGTCCTGGCTGGGATGCTAGACGCATCGAGAAGCTGATCTACCAAACGGTCGGTCTACTGAGCACCTGTAAACTGTGGCTGTATGCTGACATGCGAGTCTGCTAGGATCTCGGAATGAACTGTAAGCCTGGGGCATCTGCCATAATACTATATGTCTGACGCGAAGAGCAGCACCGTTCAACCCGAAGAACAAGGATCGGCGACTCCACCGCCACCCTGTATACTTTGGTACAATGGAGGAATGTCTCGAGGATTGCTGCGGGGCAAGTGTACCTCCGCGCCTTTAGGAATGCGCATATACTCACCGTGTCTTGCAGTACTGCCCAAACCCGAAGGACGACGAGGAAACAGCACTGCAGGTAGAAGAAGACAAGTCGTACATCAGGGGGCGCATCGAGTACGTGCCCCTCTCTCGGTCTTCTGCCGCCGCTCATTGTCCACAGGTTTATGGTCGAGGACCCTGGGCGCCAGAGCATCTCGGGCAGCTTCAACCCGATCGACGTTGGCGAATGGGCGGCGCAGGCGTACATGGGGCCGACGGAGAAGCTCTTTTACGCCATCGTCACAAACAATCGGGCGGCAGTCGCGGACATCGTGTCGCAGGAGGGCTTCGACCTCGAACGCCGCGACCATGTCGGGCGCACTCCGCTGCAGATCGCGGTCATGTCGAAGGCGGTGGACATCGCATGCGACCTGATTGACGCGGGTGCACGGATGACGTCGCGCGTTGTGGATGGGCGCACGACGCTGCACCTGGCTGCCCAGCTGGACTTGCCCGTGGTTGCTCGGAAGCTGCTGGAGCGAAGCGCGGTGAATGCGGAGAAGGCTAGGAAAGAGGCCGAAGAGGCCGAACGCGCGAAGCAGGTGGAGAAGGAAGCCAGAGAAGCAGAGGCAGACGTTGTTGACGACGAGGACATTGGAGACGAAGACGACGAGGAAGACGAACACGATAGCAGCGAGGATGACTGGCATTCCGACGGTAGCGAGAAAGAGACGACGAAGTCGGAGGCGATGCAACCAGCAGATGACGGGCAGATCCCCGAGGACGAGAAGGACCAGCCAGACGTGTTTGACGTCAACGCTCCCGACTGGGACGCCACCTTGACTCCCCTACAATACGCCGTCATCTACGGTTCAGTCGAAGTCGTCGACGAGCTTATCGCTGGCGGGGCCGACGCCAAGCTCGTCACTCATCGTACTCAAGGATACAGCAACCCCTACTTGCATCAGCTGACTGTCGCCATTCTGACGGAAAAGGACGATGTGGCGTGCCAGATCGTGCAGAAGCTGATCGCTGCCGGTGCGGTCTCTTCCGAGGCGGACGAAGACCTCTTCACAATCTTCCACAAGTTTGTCTGCTCTCGCCGACCTGACTTGGTGGCTACCCTGTTGCGATCCGACACGAACGCGAAAGTCGTTATCAATGTGCCGTTTGTGCCCCGGTGGCATCGAACCATCTTTCCCATTGTCTCTGCGATCGCCACGCAGGACTACGCGACACTCGCAGTCCTGCTCGCCTATGATGTCAAGCTGGTGATCACAGAAGCAGACTACTCACGGGCAAGTGATCAGAGGTATGTGTCATTGGATCAACGTTTCTGTGGTTCAATTGATGCTAAGAACGCAATCAAGGTTCTCCGGAAAGCAGCAGATGTATCGCGTTGATTATATTCAGAATCAATGGCGACAGAGAGTTCCGATGCCTGCAGAGGCCGCGATTGCAAATTACGACGAAGTCGTCCATCTGCTCATTGCCGTGGGAGCCGAAATCAATATCCCCACCTTGTATTCCTCCTCACGACAGAAGGAGACGAGCATACTCGGTTGGGTGCGCTGGGCTCTCGACAGCGCGACTGCGTATCTGGAGCGTTCAGGTCCTGATGATACCCAGTGGCGTGCACGTGTCGAAAACTCCCAACCGGGCAGAAGGCTGTTGGGGGGCACGTTCACGCCCGCCACTGCCTCCATGCAGCAGTCGGGGCGACGCTAGTGACACCTGATAGACCCGGATGGAAAGGCCAGTACTGTCAGCTGTTATTGAAGGTTGAAGAGCTACAACGTCCCCGGCCACCAGCCGGAGCTCAAAGCCAAAGACGGCAGAGGAAATTGCACAGGCTTGGATTCCCGAGATCAAGGAATACCTAGAAGGCGCGGATAAGTCCCTGGTCGCTCACGGTGCTACACTTTCAGAAACGCCTATTGATGTCCTGTGGAGCGAGCCGGCCCTGTTACCTCTCAGCCCGCCATACTTGAGAACACCTCAGAAACCCGACCGACCAAAGGCCTTGATCTTTGCTACAACCGTATGCAGGATTCGCGCTACCGCAGCAATCCGGCCCCTTCTCATTTGACGGCGCTGTATGACGAGCTCTTCGAGGCATGTTTGGTGGGCGACAACGCAAAAATCCAAAGTCTTTGCCTCCCGAGAGAGGGTACGCCACCAAAGGACAATCTGCTCCAGATCGCGACTACGTTTGGCAGCTATTATAGTCCGTTCTCTCTCGCCTTACAGGGTCGTCATTGGGACACCGCACGACTGGTCCTTGCTATTGCGACGGCGCAGCATGAGCCCGCAAAAGTCTTCGGTGCTGTCTTCCAAACTCGCAACATCATCCTAGGTACCGTGATATTGCTTATGGCATCATGTGTAATACTAAATTCTTGGGATCAAACGCAGAAGACGATGACGACGACGACGACGACGACGATGAGGAAGAAAACATGGAACCCGAAAGCATGGACTTTGTCGACATCGCCAAGCGGCCCTCAACCGTCCACACGAGTGCCACGCCGCTCGAGCTATTGACGAAATCGACTGTATGGCTAGACAAGGACGAGACGAAGGTATATCAAGTAGCCCTTTTGCTCAAGGCGGTGGTCGACAACGACTTCGAGGCGTTTGTGCAGATCGCCGAGCTGTACAAAACCCTCCCCAAACCTGAGCCCCTTCCCGACTATACCTTGACATGGATCTTGCAGCATGACCGGCCGAACATGCTGGACGAGTTTATCCGCCGCACAGGTGCCGGCTTCGATTTCGAGGCTGAGCCAGAATCCGATAACTCTCCAACTGAGACTACACACTCAAAGAAGTCGAAGACGTACTTGGGACTCAGCGTCCACGGCAAGAAGCGAAAGGATCTTGCACTGAAGAACGACCCGAACGCCCCTCCTCCTGCACGTGGATTCTCGCCTCCTCTTCTGTGGAATGCAGCAAAGGAGGGCGCACTTGAGGTCATCCAGTATCTCTCGGGCGTTCAGCCACTCGCTGCGTACCAGTATTATGCGTCTACTCACAGCGACGAGTGTGCACGGCACATCCGCCGAGTTCCAGACCTTGCTTCTGTGCTCCCGGCATTGCTCGGATGGACGACCAACCCGCTGAAGGAGTCTCCGTATACAGCTGCTGTCGCAGCCGCTAAGCTCGATGCATTGAAAGCTCTCCTGGCGTTCCAGCGCCCGGAACTGCAGAATGCGCTATCTGTCAGGTATTGTCACCCCATAGCTGTTGTGTGAGCACTGCCTTACGTCGCATCATGGCAGACTCAACTATGTTGCTTTCAACCATATCCATGTTCTGGTAAGCTCCAGGAATGCAGGTGGAGATGTTCGAATTCCTGCGCGCCACGGGTATTTCTGCCACTGATTTGGATCACCGCGGGTGAGTACCAGCATATTGAGAAACTCCGCTGCGGAATACTAAACGTGATCTTCGCTCGTTCTTTAGCTGGAACATCATTCATTGGCTCTGTTTCAGAGCCTCCGACGAACACGTCAAACTTCTGAAGCACGTTCTGCGCGTCCTCCCCAAGGACGATATCAAGACTATGTTGATGCAGCAGTCCAGGGATGCCTACAACACGGTATGTAACGGATGCTCGCAATACGCTTTCCTGCCCACTGAACGTGTTACAGCCTCTGCACATCGCTGTTAAGCGCAAGCGAGTCGACATCGTCCGGATCCTGCTGTCTGCAAAGTGTCGCCCTTCCTTCTCCGTGACGTCAAAGGGTCCACCGTACTGCATGTCGCGGTCAAGAGTCACTTCGCAAAGATCACCGAGCTCCTCACCAGGCTTGCCCGAGCGAGGCACTCTATATGGAGGATGCCGTCGGCAATACTCCTCTGGAGTTCGTCACCCAGGGCGCCCTGCTCAAGAACACCGGCGGGAGCTTCACTGCGGAGACACCCGATGTACGCCTGTTGTCCGAGAGCGGCGTGATATCCGAGAGCCAGCTCTTGAAGAATATAGCCTTCAAGAGGCCGTTCGTGATTGCGAAGCAAGAGAACGAGCTGCCGCGGCTGCGCACGACGATTCAGGCGCTGCTCAAGGAGGGCAGGCTGCGGAACGGGACGACGCTGACTACGGAGCTGCTCGCGTTCGCAGACAAGATGGAGGCGAAGCTCGTGGCGGAGAAGGCCAAGGCCAACACTGCTGGAGAAGAGACAGAGGGGGAGGCGGCAGGGCGTGCGACTGCAGAGGACACCCCGGATATTTCGAAGACACGGAAGGTCCTCTTGACAGCCGTCGCGGAGCGTCCGGCGGCGCAAGCAAGGTACCTCGTGCACCTCATCGACGTGCACCGATCCGTGCACAGCAGCCTGAACTCGAACAGCTCGAAGAACGACGTATGGCGCGCCCAGAAAACCCATGATGAAGAGCTTGCGCCAGAGGTGCAGGTTGACAAGGAGGAGGATGTCAAGAAGAAGACCTTCCTTACCTCCTGGAGCTCTGACTGTTTCTACAAGGATATATACTATGTGCACTGCTCGGTGTTGCCTTACCATGACAGGATCCGTAACTGATGTACGCATAGTCTTGTATGATACTTTGATGTACTCAATTCCGAATATACAATTGCTTGATTTGTGTAGCTACCGCAGTCCGCAGAGTTTGCAGGCGCGTTGCCCGCCAATTGCCGGAAGAACTGTAACCGGTACTTACAGGATGATGTGAGGATGCGAAGTGGCCTATGCTGATGTTCTTCGGAACTCCTACCTCAACTGGCACTCATTCTCGCCCCTCCGCAATGCCACCACGGGCGAGACAGATCGGCGGCGCATACGGGAAAGTGCGCGCCGGTCCGGTCGACGTGAAGCAGATCGAGGTGAGCATTTGGATCCTGTGGCTGGTTACGAAAGGTACACGGAAAGATGTAGTTGTACCAGGGGATATCTTGAAGCTTGTACGTGGGATGTACTACTAAAGTGATCTGCGTTGGCTTGGCTTGGGGTCTCATGTGTTTGATTCGTGAACAAGGAGCCGTGTCTTCGACACGTCTACTGTGACGGTGGTGTCATAGATCCAAACAGCGCCGCGAAACGTCTATAGGCCGACGTGGAACAGGATTTTGTAGTGTGATCACTGACTTTGGGCGGATTTTGGGCAGGTGTGTACGGCTCAACCCCACGCTCATTGTTTCCAGACTCTGAAGACTCTGAAGTACGCATAGGAACGCTTGTTGTTATCGGCGCAAGCGATACATCCTCGACCAGGTCGGGACACTGTGGCGTTACGGTCATGAGGCCAACTATATATACCGCAGACGATTCTATTCGCGTACGAAGGGACCGCAGCGTTTGGGGCCGGTGCCTCCGTCGCCTCATACCGGGAGATAACCATCCCTCTGTCCCCCAGACAACCTGCGCTGGACAGCCACTGATCTCCAGCAGCGCGTCACGCCAGGCTGCAACTCAAAATGCCCAACTTGATAAGTTCATCTCTTGGTCGCTTTAAATCTCTGCTCATGATTTGTGGTCCACACTGCATGTTTTCGTTGCATGGGATAGCGATATCTGCATGCGGGGCTCATAACCTGTTGAAGGGAACAGGTCATGAGCGCCGATTGCAGATGTCGTCACAAGTCGTCCATGTAGTCCAATGTCTATGTCGCCTCAAGCGAATAGGGCCCGAGTCAGCAGATTGATCCAAGACCGCTGCAACAGCGCTGTGTAGAGTCGCTGGGATGAAATGCGTTTTCCGTTCCTTTGTTTGAACGCCGACGACTTGTTGATCTTGCTGATTCTTCTTGTACAGCCTGCGCCAGCGCAGTCCATCTCGACCTTCGCCTATTCGCTACGGTTGTTGCACATGCACCGTCGGGGCCTTTATTTCCTTGTGATGATGGTACCTAGCACATGGACACGGCACCGATACCCACTGAGAGTATTGGTCCTGAGCCTGAGGACGGATGATTGCCAGTTCGCGACCACGAAACTGCGATGGTTGTTGCTTTTCCTCGAATAGAGCACTTTGTCCTACGAACAGGATACCGGTGCAATGAATTAGGCGAGTGTGTGGCCCACTACTTCGACGCACCTCTCACGTATCATTTCTTTTGTCAGGCATTCAAGGGCCGTTCTGTTGTCCGGAAATCCGCTCTGGGTGCCTCTGGATGCACACTTTTGGTCGTACCTTTTGTGTCATGCTCCTCAACAGTCTTCGAAACGGATCTCATTGTCGGTGGCACGGGTTTCGTTCTGGATATGCGTGTTCCGTCTCTGTTTAGCAGGGCTTGTGAACGCACTGTGCTCATAAGTTCGTATGCAGGCTGAGGAGCGAGACCTCGGCCTTGACAGGAGTCCTAATATTTCTCGCCACGAGTCGGTAGCGGAATATGTTGCCCGGACGAAATCTATGTCTGACACCAAAAATCGGTCAATTTCTGCAGAGCAGTAGGCACCCAGACAATTTTGGATATCGCTCTGAGGTCGGATTTAATCCTTATCTCCCACTGGCGGATTTCGCAGCTTACAGCCACGCTTCCCCCCCCCCCCCCCTGATATTCGGAGGCTCTCGAACAGGTAAGCAATATTTGCCAATCAATGTTGTAGATCATTTACAAGAGCCTCACCCACGTTATAGAATACCTACTGTGTCGCGACGCGGAGCCTGCAGTGCACACACAGCCAGGCTTGTCGCGGGAAAATCTGGAGCGACCTGCAATGTCTACCATTGGATTCGTACGCACGTTGCGGACTCGAAAAGTGTCGTAAAGATTACTTCGTCAGCTGTAGCCTCGTTGCGGACTTTACGACTTTGCCTGAGTGGGCACAACCGCCATCACCCCATGCTCCCGCGATGTGGATGGTCAAAATTAGTGCTCCGCAAGAATACCATTATAATGCATTATAATGTGATTATAATTATAATTTCTATTAAATAGTGAGCTTCGGCGTAATATAATGGACCGCGTGACTAGCTATTATGATATGATATAATGTGATTATATTACATTACTATGGATGTACTTAATTGTATTATTAAGTAGCTGTTGCATGCTTCAATAAGGCTGACTAGCACAGGGAATTCTTATACTCACTATCTGCTCCCTCCTGAGGAAGTCGAGACCAACAAGCCACAGGTGGTTGGTTGCTCGAACTGGGTGTTGTTGCCCCAAAATGGCAAGCCGAGGTAGCCGAGAATCTGCTGTATGCCCAAAAAGGGCGAGCAGCGCCAGCGGAGATCGGTGAGCCACCGGCTAGCTGTACTCGCGACCCATTGTGCTGGCTCGTCGATGTCGACGGCGGCGAAAGCAGTGGTAGAGCACATGGGTGTGCACAAGCTAGTCATGAATAACATTTGAAAAAATTAATACATGTCCGGCTGTGACAATCAAGCTGAAGGCACCACTAGTGGGCATTCAAGTCAGCATCGACATCGAGTGCATGGATCCTAGTCTAGTCTAGTATTATGTAGCAATATTTTGGGAACATCCCTCCCAGGCCCAGTATGTATCATCCATTCATTGCACACTGTGGCGGCTCCGCTGCTGTCACTGTGGATGTCGATGAGCCAGCAGCCACAGCAACTAGCCGGTCCGAGTCTTGCTGATTCGGCTCGCCCCTTTTAGGCGAGCAAGTAAGTGGGTGGTGAGAATCGAGTACCTTGTGGCTGCCGCTTGCCAGTCTCTCCCTGCATGATGTGCATATGATTTCTCTCTTGCAGAGCATTTTTCTCCAGTACTTAGGAAGTATGTGGACTTAGGGGCACCACCTGGGTACAGCAAACATGTTGGGGTGCCTCAGCAACCCCGCTTCCGGGGAATACATACCAATAGATATCATTTATTACGATTATAATACAGATATATTACAGTACTAATAAATACCCAAATGCTGGGATGAGATACTAATATGTATTATTATTATCAGCCCTTCGGGCGTATTTAATAGTACTTGCGGAGCACTGGTCAAAATTCACACCCCCAACGTGATCAATGTCGTCCGCGTCACGGTGATGGTGATGGGTATCAAGGAGCAGCGTACGGCATACTTAGCGGGATCTTGCTGTCTCATCGGCCAGCCATTAGAACCCCGTGTAGACATCTGGATCACGGTCGTGAACAGGCCGCAGAGAATGAGGAGTGCAAGTGGCTCTTTTGCACTTCGTAAGCTTCTTGCCAGATGCATGTCTCGCAAATACACTGACTGCACATTTTTGTGGACCATAGCTCGTCTTTCTCTACGGGCGATGCTAAATGAACGAAGAACATTAAAGATGATAAGTGCCGATCGACGGAAGCGGCTAGGGTGCCAGTGGCAATCAATCAACCGCCCACAGGGACTTTGTTTTCCCGAAAAGGAAGTCGCTGTGGTGGCCTGCTAAATGCTTCTTCCAGCAATGTTGCTATCTCCGAGTCCTGCGTTACGGTTGATGTCCTGAAACACGGTGATAGGAACCCTCCTCGTCTTCCCGACAATGAATGTCAATTCCCGGTCTCCTCGCGAATTGCAAGGGCTCGCGAGACACCCAGTCTGACCGCCGCATAAAAGGCCGGGAGGTTACTGCCATGGATGTATCCCTCAATCCTTCTTGTGCTGCACACTCCTCTTGCCATCTCCCCTCTGCGTCTTCCGCACCTAAGTCATAATGGTCAGCACATTCGTTACCCGTGGCTTCGCCATGCTCGCGCTCATCCTCGCCGGTGAGTTCTTTCTGTCGCCATCCTGAGCCGCAACCGAACATTTATCGGGAATATGCCAGCCGTTTCTGCCGTCAATGCGGCTCCTGCCGTGGACCCCGATATCTGCAAGTACGGCTGCGACGGTACTACTTCCGTCGGTGCCCGTGTGCGTTGTCTCTTCCCCAGCAGCACGACAACCACTGACATGCGCCCCTTCTACAGGCTCCGGAGGTCGAGCCGACCCCCGCCGTGGAGCCCGACATCTGCAAGTACGGCTGCGACGGCACTACCTCCGTCGGCGCTTGTGTATGTCGTTTTTCTGTCGCAGAAAATCAGCCACTGACGTGCGCGGCCTCTGTAGGCTCCGGAGGTTGAGCCGAGAGCCACTTCAGTAGGGCCGATCGATCAGTTCGCATGAACTGACATCAAGCGATTCATTTTCACGCTGTGAGATAAATCGCAACTCCTGCCGTAGATACATGATGTATTAGTGTAACGATGCATTTGACAATGAGATGCATCACTTGAGCAATGCATCCCATGCAATTGATCGCTCGCCCGATGGATCCTTAGTATGATGAGCCCATCCAGTGAAAAATCCCGTCTAGACGGACCATCCGAGGGTGAGTTTTGCCCGTCTGGCACGAGGCGTCCGACGTCGGCCGACGGAAGGAAGGTTTCCGTATAGACGGGTGGGGCGATGGGGATAGAATATGCCGTTAGGAACGGGTCGGGTGATGAGGTGATATGGCCCGTTGAGACGGGTGGGTCCACCGGTAGTTTAGTACATTCTATACGGGTCGGCCGATCAATATAATTCTCGTTGGCTATGGGTGGGCCGATGGAAGGAATTCCCGTTAGCTATGGGTGGGCCGACGGCAGGATTTCCCGTTGGCTACGGGTCGGCCGATGGAAGGAATTCCCGTTAGCTACGGATGGGCCGATGGAAGGAATTTCCGTTGGGTACGGGTCGGCCGACAGTAGGATTTTCCGTTGCCTACGGAAGGGCCGACGGCAGGATTTCCCGTTGGCTACGGGTCGGCCGATGGAAGGAATTCCCGTTAGCTACGGATGGGCCGATGGGAGGAATTTCCGTTGGGTACGGGTCGGCCGACAGTAGGATTTTCCGTTGCCTACGGATGGGCCGACGGCAGGATTTCCCGTTGGCTACGGATGGGCCGATGGAAGGAATTCCCGTTAGCTACGGGTTGGCCGACGGCAGGATTTCCCGTTGGCTACGGGTCGGCCGAGGGAAGGAATTCCCGTTAGCTACGAATGGGCCGATGGAAGGAATTTCCGTTGGGTACGGGTTGGCCGACAGTGGGATTTTCCGTTGGGTACGGGTTGGCCGACAGTGGGATTTCCCGTTAGCTACGGATGGGCCGACGGCAGGATTTCCCGTTGGCTACGGATGGGCCGATGGAAGGAATTTCCATTGGGTACGGGTCGGCCGACGGCAGGAATTTCCATTGGCTACGGGTCGGCCAACAGTGGGATTTCCCGTTGGCTACGGATGGGCCGACGGCAGGAATTCCCGTTGGGTACGGGTTGGCCGATAGTGGAATTTCCCATTGGGTATGGGTCGCCCGACAGTGGGATGGGCCGACAGTAGAAATTCCCATTGGCTATGGGTGAGCCGACAGTGGAGTTGCTGTTAGCTATGGGCCGGCCAATGGTGGGATTCTCCATTGGCTACGGGTCGGCCAACAGTGAGAGATTCTGCTCCGTATCGGTTGACCATCCATCATGCAGCTGTACAGCTAGACTGTTCTACTGTTGACCTAACTATCATCAAACTACCTACTGCCGTAAAACTGGCCCCCTGCCAATGAACTGCCACCTGCCGACAAACTGCTGCCTGCCGACAAACTGCCGCCTGCCGATAAACTTCCGTCTTCCGTCTAACTTCCGCCTTCCGTCCAACTTCCGTCTTCCGTCTAACTGCCGCCTGCCGATAAACTTCCGTCTTCCGTCTAACTTCCGCCTTCCGTCCAACTTCCGTCTTCCGTACAACTGCTGTATCCCCGAGGACCATTTGTGGAACCGATGCAGACTTGAATTCTGAAGAGAATGAGGGTCTACTCAGGTGATTTGAATGAGAATTGAGCTCACAATAAATCCAGCAAGATTGTGCACTCAAAACATGTGGCAGACTGCCGAAGTTCCGTCCGGCTGCCGGGTGCTGCCGTCTATGTGCCCACCAGATGCGGAATTGAGTTCCGAAGAGAATGAGGGTCTCCTCAAGCAATTCAAATAAGAACTGAGCTCACAATGAATTCTGCAAGATTGTGCACCCAAACAATGTAGCAGACTGCCGAAGTTCCGTCCGGCTGCCGGGTGCTGCCGTCTATATCTTCACCCAATGCGGAATTGAATTCCGAAGAGAATGAGGGTCTCCTCAAGCAATTCAGATAAGAACTGAGCTCACAATGAATTCTGCAAGATTGTGCACCCAAACAATGTGGCAGACTGCCGAAGTTCCGTCCGGCTGCCGGGTGCTGCCGTCTATGTGTCCATCAGATGCAGAATTAAATTCCAAAGAGAATGAGGGTCTACTCAAGTAATTCGGATGAGAACTGAGCTCACAATAAATTCAGCAAGATTGCCACCAACACAAAGTGGCAGGCTTCAACTACTGCGCCACCACCATCTATGCACAGACCCAACACAGAATTCAACTCCACAGAGCATGAGGGTCTAGACATCCTTGTACTTCAGGTGACAATGAGGCTCACACCAAAGTTTCACTTTTGTGCTGTAGTGTCTACAGCTGTTTTTCTAATGCTCTGTAGTGTAGTATTGTGCTTTACAAAGAGATATACCATAGTATCGCCTCATTACTGGTAGGCAGTCTGTATGTCACATCAGTGCACTGCTTAGCCATTGGTTTATGATTTTATGTGACTGCTTGTAGAGGGTTCTAACACAATGTATAATCACAGAACCGATGTATTGTTAGTGGGTTAGTAACACCAGAGACTTTGTAGTGTATAATGTGAAGGTGTATGCTATGTGATCGTCCTGATCTGCTTTTTGACGTACTCATTGTGTTGCACTATTGCTACTAGTATATAGCAAATGCATTTAGCAAGTATTCACTGACTTGAACAAGATGTTGAGGATTTCGCTTGAACATACCCCACAGTCCATAAAGCATGTGATGACCTTGCATTGTATCCGCCTCAGGGTGAATGAATGATCAACTTGATTGTAAGCAATCTGTACGTCTCTTACAAGTTCAATGTTCATATATTAGTGGATTCTCCAAAAAATGCATTTTATGCTAGCCAAGTAGTATGTGCAGTATACATTGTATGTAAAAGAGACATTTTTCGAAAACATCATAAGCAATTGTCACACATCTATTGTGTGCCAGTCCTGGATTGATTGACTTATGTGTATATATTCTGAATGTTTACTGTTCTGGCATATGGACAGCACTGGCATTCAGAGCATGCTTGTAGTCAGAAATTGATAATGCTAGCACTAATAGGTGCGACCCCAGACCAACATTAGCCTGACAACTTTCTCATTGAAGAATGTTGACATATTTGCAGCAAGTGCTGGTGTCACCTGAAGTACAAGAATGTCTAGACCCTCATGCTCTGTGGAGTTGAATTCTGTGTTGGGTCTGTGCATAGATGGTGGTGGCGCAGTAGTTGAAGCCTGCCACTTTGTGTTGGTGGCAATCTTGCTGAATTTATTGTGAGCTCAGTTCTCATCCGAATTACTTGAGTAGACCCTCATTCTCTTTGGAATTTAATTCTGCATCTGATGGGCAGATAGACGGAAGCACTCGGCAGCTGGACGGAACTTCGGCAGTCTACCACATTGTTTTGGGTGCACAATCTTGCTGAATTTATTGTGAGCTCAGTTCTTATTTGAATTGCTTGAGGAGACCCTCATTATCTTCGGAACTCATTCCGCATCTGGTGGGCACATAGACGGCAGCACCCGGCAGCCGGACGGAACTTCGGCAGTCTGCCACATTGTTTGGGTGCACAATCTTGCAGAATTCATTGTGAGCTCAGTTCTTATTTGAATTGCTTGAGGAGACCCTCATTATCTTCGGAACTCAATTCCGCATCTGGTGGGCACATAGACGGCAGCACTCAGCAGCCGGACGGAACTTCGGCAGTCTGCCACATGTTTTGAGTGCACAATCTTGCTGGATTTATTGTGAGCTCAATTCTCATTCAAATCACCTGAGTAGACCCTCATTCTCTTCAGAATTCAAGTCTGCATCGGTTCCACAAATGGTCCTCGGGGATACAGCAGTTGTACGGAAGACGGAAGTTAGACGGAAGGCGGAAGTTAGACGGAAGACGGAAGTTGGACGGAAGGCGGAAGTTAGACGGAAGACGGAAGTTTATCGGCAGGCGGCAGTTTGTCGGCAGGCAGCAGTTTGTCGGCAGGCGGCAGTTTGTCGGCAGGTGGCAGTTCACCGGCAGGTGGCAGTTCATTGGCAGGGGGCCAGTTTTACGGCAGTAGGTAGTTTGATGATAGTTAGGTCAACAGTAGAACAGTCTAGCTGTACAGCTGCATGATGGATGGTCAACCAATACGGAGCAGAATCTCTCACTGTTGGCCGACCCGTAGCCAATGGAGAATCCCACCATTGGCCGGCCCATAGCTAACAGCAACTCCACTGTCGGCTCACCCATAGCCAATGGGAATTTCTACTGTCGGCCCATCCCACTGTCGGGCGACCCATACCCAATGGGAAATTCCACTATCGGCCAACCCGTACCCAACGGGAATTCCTGCCGTCGGCCCATCCGTAGCCAACGGGAAATCCCACTGTTGGCCGACCCGTAGCCAATGGAAATTCCTTCCATCGGCCCATCCGTAGCCAACGGGAAATCCTGCCGTCGGCCCACCCATAGCTAACGGGAATTCCTTCCATCGGCCCACCCATAGCCAACGAGAATTATATTGATCGGCCGACCCGTATAGAATGTACTAAACTACCGGTGGACCCACCCGTCTCAACAGGCCATATCACCTCATCACCCGACCCGTTCCTAACGGCATATTCTATCCCCATCGCCCCACCCGTCTATACGGAAACCTTCCTTCCGTCGGCCGACGTCGGACGCCTCGTGCCAGACGGGCAAAACTCACCCTCGGATGGTCCGTCTAGACGGGGATTTTTCACTGGATTGTGTGGTATGATGGATCCTAAGTACAACTCAGATGGATTGAAGGTACAATCCATCATAAGGACTCTGATGCATCGCAGGTACGATGCATCCCAATGCCCATCGATCCTAAAGCAGATGCATGCAAACAGCGGTGTATGGCCGAACCTTGCAGTGAACAATTAGCACGAACCATTACTGACGTGCCACGCCTTCGGCGCAGCACGTAGCCCATTTGATCAGCACTACATTTGAGCACTCTATTTACATTTTCGCACATCCCGTCTGTTGACCGGTCTGTCAGAATCACAACGGACAACGAAAACACCGCACTCACCACTGAATCATTGGCTACTTGCTCGCCGTTGCCTGTGACACCGCCGCCCCGCACGCTCTCTTCAACTGGCCGTATTTGTACTCCACGCGACGCAACTCGTCCTCCATGTGTTGGCGTTGCAAGATGGCGACCTCGGCACGCACACATTGATATTCTTCACGCCCGGCCTTCGCCCCCGACCAATTTGACGGGCTGTACAGGACAAAATTAAATGCTACTGTCCTGATATGACTTCTTCACGCACATGAGCCTCCGTGATCCTGGATGATTGCCCAGGTTCATGGACAATCATTCAGGATCCAGTCTGTTGAACTTTATTATTTCTACGGCCATTGTCTCTAGTAGAATAGATATGGACCGTTATCTCACACCGTTATCTCACATGTTATCTCACATGTTATCTCACAAGATAAGATAGGTGTTCCTGTGTTTCCTCTTTCAGGATTCCTTTGTCTTCCCTATATGGGATTCGACTCTTACAGTCTTTGTTCTGGATTGGGACATTCCATTGTCCACACAATCCAGTGAACAAATCCCGTCTAGACGGGCCATCCGACGGTGAGTTTTGCCCGTATAGAACGGGGCGTCCGACGTCGGCCGACGATAAGAGGGCACCCGTGTAGATGGGTGGGCCGACGGAGGTGAGATGTACCGTTGGCCACGGGTGGGCCGACGGTAGGGGTACCCCGTAGCCTACGGGTGGGCCGACGGTAGGGGTACCCCGTAGCCTACGGGTGGGCCGACGGTAGAGATACCCCGTTGGCTACGGGTGGGCCGACGGTGAGGGTACCCCAAAGCCTACGGGTGGGCCGACGGTAGGGGTACCCCGTAGCCTACGGGTCGGCCGACAACAGGAACGCCCGTAGCCTACGGATGGGTTCTCCGTTGAGGTAGGTAGATCTCTTCGCAATCATGTATACATGTATAGGAAACTGGGTGGTTGCATGTTTTGCACGAATGTATCCCTGCATCCCTGGAAGCCATGGTGCCTGTGTAGTGCTGCTATAATGATTGTACTACCCCTTCACCCAACTCAGATTGTTGTTGTCACAAGCGCCGCATTCCATCCATATATTGATTTCCGTGAAAGTGCCGACTTCCGTGAAAGTGCCGACTTCTGTGAAACTGCCGGCAAATCCCGCCGGACCACCACGCGAATTTCGCGAAGTGTTCGGTTCCGGAAAGGTATGTTCGGCTGCTGGTCCCTGCCAGTGAATCCATCGATTCTTCCTCCCACCATGTCCACTCCCCCCCAGACCCCTTTTTCATACACTGACAGAGTAGCCACCTATGTCCATTCATGTTTTCAACACTACTTAAATGACCATTTCCCCTCTTCTTCATCTTGTTCTCCCTCCAGGCCTTTGCCACCCCTTGACTTCCAGATGTCTCTAGTCAGAGATGCTGAAAGAATTGCACATCAGCTTGCAAAAGCCTTCACCAACCAAGGTAAATGCCTAGTTTTCTGCCAACCTGCATAGATTACTGAGTATTCTCAGTCACTGTAGACTGGGATGCAGAAGAGTATCACTCCACTGCTGTCAAATCTGGCCTCACTGGGTTTAATGAGGCCAAGGGAGCCTCTATGGCTTCTTTCTTTCCACCCCTCCACCCACAGCCTTTTCCACTATATACAGAGCCCCTAATTATTGTTGACAAGGAGAACAGAATTCTCCTGTGGCACTTACCAGGCATCATGGGCCCAGAGAGACACATCAGGAAAACTGGAATTCGGCTGACGAGCTGATATCAGCTATTTCAGAGAGATCTGTGCAGTTCATGTGAGTCCAGCGAGTCAGTTGTCAGATCCTGGGATTTCCGACGAAAAATTTTGTCAGTAGATTTTGTTCAGCATGCTCAGTGAGTCTCAGTTATTTTCAACTTGTCAGAACGACCAGTAGTCCAGATATGTATGATTGTCAGTGGAATCAGCCAGATCCAAGAATGCGAACACGATCATTACATTTGATATAGCATAACGGTCACGACACTCCCCGCAAGATATTAGCCGTCCAAGAATACCCATACGCACATCCTCACACACACACAGACTCGGTGCCCCGTCAATCCTCTTCGCCATAAGGTGCAGGGCTGCTCCGGTCGACAATGAGATCGCGATCGTCATCAAGCGGTGCGGTAACGCGTTTCTTCTCAATATGCTGGTTGGCGAGTTTAATGAATGTTGTGAACTTGTCCGGCTTCTCCGTAAGTCTACGGACAGAGGTGCGGGCCCATCGCGCGGTACTGTCACCAACAGTATCCTCGCGGAAGTGCGACCCTTGCTTGTAATTTCCGCTGCACCACATACCAAACTCATGCTCGACCTGCAAGAAACGCGTGAAACTCGATACTGCACAGGAAAAAATGAGATCATACTGCTGTTGTGGTCAGTGCAAGTGCGCCGCGCGGCCAGTCCGCAACTTCGTCATCCACCTGGCTGCCATTTATGGCGGAGAGATGGACCGCAAACGTCTTGAGAATATAATAAGATTGCAATGCGCCCGATGGCGCCTGGAAAGCGTAATACATAATTAGTGATTGGATCCTCACCAAACGGAATAGCTTCTAGACTTACTTCTCCCGGTGTTTTCCAAAATGCATGTCCAGTAGCGTATATGAGAGCGGCTTTGACGAAATCACGAATCTGCTTTGAACTTTCCAGACGTTCGAGCTCGTTCTTGATGACTGTATGTGCAGCTTTGAGAAAGCCGCGCCGCCAGTCACAGACGGCTTGTCGAGCCTTGCGAAGAGTTGTGAAAGCTTTAGTGTCAAATTGTGATATTGTGAAAGCCAGAACTCACGATACGAAAAATTTTACTCTTGTTGTCGATCACTTCATGCGCTTCCGGATACACCATGTCAAGCACGTCTTGAAGAAGTGTCAGGAGGCCGACATCTACTGTACGATCGAGCTCCCATGGATTCTCCTGACTGCCGACAATGTCAAGGACTGTGGGGATGAAAGCTGTCTTCCACTTCGGCTTCACCCATTCCGGAAGTGAATCAAAAGACATCGACTTCTCTCCCGGGACTGCAGTTTTGGCACGTCGCTTCGGCTGAGGTATGAGATGGTTGCTTTCTTCGTTTGTGTCCTCGTCAATCACGGCCATCTGAGTATACTTGTGCTTGGATGTCAGGTTGGAGGCATCTTCACGGGCTACAGACACATCTTGATCCGTGAAACCTCCAACAGTTTCCGCAGAGGAAGTTCGCCTATGAGCTAGGACTATAGGGGTACCCCTTGAATGGCGCGAGATGTCAGCAGACTTGGGAGTGGGAGTGCCAAAAGCAGAGGAAGCAGGCGAGGAAAGTCGAGAGGTGGTGCGTATCTCGGACCTCCAATTTGCCTTCAGGCCTGTTACTGTGGTCGGTTTCACAGATGTTGGCTTGGGAGTCACAGTCGATGCGACTTTGCCAGTGGCAGATACAATGCTGAAGAGATGCCGGATTAGGCAGATCTTGTCGATCACTATCTTAGGTACTCACATGCGAGTCGTTCCCTCCATATCTCCCTTCGACACGGCAGGTCCTGTCTTTGCGTTGTCGACCGCACTACGGAGCTCCTCGCGCTTGTCTCTCTTTGTCTTCTTCGTCTTCTGTGTGTATTGGGTAAGTAGTGCGCGGCCATACGGCAGTTCGAGAATATATCTCGGTACTTACTTTCCCCGTTGCTTTCCCAGATGCCTTTCTCTTTGTCCCAACAATCGCCTCACCATCACTACCGTCCTTCTCCTCACCGGTAGTCCCTTGTGTGCTTGCAACTGCACGAGAAATGGTCGGAGTTTTCGAGGAATGAGGAGATGCTTGCCCGACCACTGCCGTTTCCGAGTCCAAGTCTTCCTGTTCAAGCAACTGGTTGAACATTGTCACATTTGACTGCGTCGACATTTCCTTCTCGTATTCGGCAAGTTCTTGGATTTTTCGGTCGTATTCCGCCCGCTGAACTTCCAACTCAGCTCGCTTTTGCGCAAGCTGAGCTTCCTTCTCTTCCCGCTTCCTCTCCGCATCTGCAGTAATCTCCACCATCTGGCGTTTCCCAAAGCCAGCGGTTACCGCAGGGTGAGGATCGTTCGTGACACGAGTCTCGTAGGCTCGGTGGGCAGGAGAAGTCGAAGGTAGGCTGACATCAGATGATACGGTAGACGTGTCCAGCTGAGAGGAGGTGTTATCAGGAACCTCAGGTCCATTGTTGGAGACATGCAATATCGTATTTGATGGAACAGAAGTTGATTCAGATACACGGGTACGCCCTCTGGTTCTTGAAGCTAGCGGAGCGTCATCAGCTGTAGCAGTAGAAGCAGTAGTGTTCTTTGCAGCAGATACCCGCCGAGAGGAACCAGCCATGGGTGAAAGGAAACGAGGTAACGGACGGCAACATCACACAGCAAATGTGCTGGCAGTGGTATATTTGTAACGTGTTTGGTTTGGTTGTACGTTTTACTCACTTGCCTCTCGTCCTCCCACGTCCACAATATGCACTATCTTTGCAGACCATGCAACCGCTCGTTTGCATCTCGTACCGGCCTCTCACTCCACTATTCTCGTAGCCATAGCCATCCAAAGCCAAAAACTACACACTCAACATTTCGGTTTCATCCCCGCCTCAATGGTTCGTCACGCTGAAGCATTTTGATCTTGTCTATTGTTCACTATATATTTCAGCACGACCTTGCAACATATATGGGGATTTCCTCCCTGCGGGTTCTCCTCCGTCGGTTTCTGAGGAAGCCCTTCCAGACGACTGGACTCCATTCAATGACCGGCCTTCATTCGAGTTTGCAGAGCTGATGTTCAAAAAGGTTCAGATGTCGGGTGGTAACTTCGACAGCCTTCTTCAGATCTGGACAGCACACAACATCATCAACAATGGAGGCCAGCCTATCTTTGAGAGTACGGAGGATATGTACGCCACGATTGACAGCATTCAGCACGGTGATGCTCCGTGGGAAACCTTTACGGTACGTTACGGTGGTCCGCTCACACCAGACTCTCCGTCGTGGAAGCGAGCCGAATATCACGTCCACTGTCGCAACACCCGGACTGTCGCCCACAATATGCTTGCAAACAAAGACTTTCACAATCACTTCGACTACGTCCCTTTTCAGGAGTACACAGCTCCCGACACAACTCAGTTCTCTAATGTAATGTCGGGACAATGGGCTTACACACAAGCTGTAAGCATTCAATAATTATGCAGGGACATCACTAATGATCTACTTACAGACGAGAATTGCCAGTGATCCTCAAACCCATGGGTCAATGCTCGTGCCGGTCATTTTGGGGGCGGACAAGACAACGGTATCAGTAGCTACGGGACAGAACGACTTTCATCCTGTTTATATGTCCCTTGCAAACCCCCACAATTCAGTGCGGCGCGCACATCGGGATGCTCTTCTTCCGGTCGCGTTTTTATCAATCCCAAAGGGTGAGCTGGATTCGAGATTGCCTAGGCACATTTCTGATAGTCACATGTGCCTCTAACAGCAAACCGCGAAGAAGACGATACTGCGGAATTCCGAACGTTTCGTAAACAACTGTATCACGCATCGCTCGCCAAAATCATGATGCCGCTCAAACCTGCCATGACTATCCCGGAGGTAGCGCGCTGCCCGGACGGCCATTTCTGGCGTGTCATATACGAGCTAGGCCCATTCATTGCCAACTATCCCGAACAAGTCATTTTGGCGGGAATTGTCCAAGGATGGTGTCCGAAGTAAGCCCATTGCCACTGAAGCAATACGAGTGCTCTGATAGCTTAATTAAGGTGTCGAGCGACCCCCGAACAGCTGGATAAAGCTGGCAAACCTCGAAGTCATGCACATACAAATTTTGTTAATGCTCGCTTTGATGACGACACGGTATGGACTGCATGGGGCATTGATCTCAACGTACAGGTAATGCATTGTCGCATGGCATTCGTTGACTTGGATATTGATAAGTTTTGCTATAGCCGTTTACGGTTCATTTTCCACGTGCCGACATCCACGAGCTCATCACGCCCGACCTCTTACATCAGCTAATCAAAGGAACATTCAAAGACCACCTTGTATCATGGGTTGAACAGTATCTTCAAACTGTACATTCGAAAGCAGAGGCACAGCGACATATGGATGATATTGATCGCAGGTGAGTCTGTTAGCGTGCAGTCATTGTACCATACTCAACTCATGTTTCCTTGTTCAGAATTGCAGCTGTTCCAGCATTCCCAGGCCTACGGCGATTTCCTGAAGGCCGCAATTTCAAACAGTGGACTGGAAACGACTCGAAGGCCCTTATGAAGGTACACCGTGTTATGTCCGAGTCTGGTATCAATACAGTACTCTTATGTGTCTTTTTCGCAAATTAACAGGTGTACTTACCTGCGATTGAAGGACATGTCCCAAACGACATGGTCCGATGTTTTGCGGCCTATCTCGACTTCTGTTACCTCGCGCGCCGTTCCTCGCATGACACCCAAACTCTCACGGCCATGCAAGAGGCCCTTGATCGCTTCCATCAGTTCCGGGTCATCTTCGAGCAGGAGGGTATTCGTGCCGACGGATTCTCACTTCCACGCCAACACGCTCTGGAACACTACATAGAGAACTCTTTGGCTCGCCGAATGGCATATGCTCATCTATCACCGAGTCGAAGCATATACGGGCCGTCAAAGAACCATGGCGTCGCTCCAGCAAGAACAATCCACTCCTGCAAATTTTACGGACAAATCAACGTCTCGATAAGCTCGCAGCTGCTCGATCAAACTTCTCTAGCTGAGGGATGTTGATTGGTTCGGTGGTGGCTGATGCACTCGGTATAGTACCGGAGGACTTAGATAATGAATCATTCCTTTCTCAGGCGATCCAGGATGAGGAAGACGAGGTCGGAGATGTAGACGGGGATCCGAGTGAGGTATCTTATGATGTACAGGTCTCCAAGAAACCTGGTATGGTTTTTCGTCTTGAAGCTTCAAATATTGCTAATCATTGTCCATTGGTCATCACAGCACATACACGATTCGCGAGTGCTCTGGCAGGCAAGCTCGACTTGCCTGAGTTTCCGGAGCTTATCCAGCGCTTTCTATACGACCAGCTCTACGCAACCGACAACATCAGCTCAGCTGATGTACATATTTCCGAATGCCCCACTTTCAGCAGCCGCATCGCAGTCTATCGTTCGGCTTCATCAACATTCTATGCTCCCAGCGAGCTCTCTGGTGGAGGCGGCATGCACCGGGAGATGATCCGCAGCAATCCATTTTGGCGCAACGAATATGCACGGTTTGACACCGTGTTGATCTCAACAGATCCAAGTTGTGCAGGAATGTGTGGGATAGCCGTAGTGCGGGTTGTCGGCATATTCGCATTCACATACGACGATGTGCATTATCCATGTGCCCTTGTCGAGTGGTTTGAGCTGGAGAGCAAGCAGCCGGATGCAGTCACAGGTTTGTATGTTGTGAAGCCGGACATCACAGATGGCAGCGGGTCGTTACGCTCATTCATCTTGATAGTATTGTCCGTGCAGTGCATCTCATTGGAGTTTATCATGCTACTTTGATACCTACTGACTTTCATTTTTCGTATACACTCGACGTGTTTGATGCATTCTATGTAAACAAATATGCCGATTACCACTCTCATGAATGTATCTACTAGTTACTCCGAGAAACATACCAGCTCAAGTTCTGACAATGTCTGTGCGTTCTAGTGTCGACTAGATGTACTGACCGTTCTAACGCAGTTTCGCCAGCATGGTCAAGTTCTCAGAAAATTCCGGTTTCCCTGATGTAGATACTGCCATCGTGCAGCTGTTTCCAATGTCCTCACTGTCCCTGTCCGCATTGACCCAGGATTTTTTTAGATGCTCTGCGAGCACCTCGTTGCTGTCGCCCACTCTGGTGGCAGGTACTATCATCCACTGTGTCCATCACTGCTTGCTGCAATTCAACCTGATCTGCTGCGGGTGCAGGGCGACATTCAAGAGCTCATGGCTCACTCGAAAAGTGCCGCCAGTTGCACGTGGCGGCAGAATCCCTTGCTCGCCCAGGCCCGTAGTATGTGAGGATAGGTCGTAGGGGATGTTGTTGTAGTATACATTCCAGTAACATTTTCTGCTTGTGTTCACCACTGTCAAGCCCACTTTCTTGTGCTGCCAATTAAATAAATAATGCACCCGCAAATGTGGAAGTATCAGTTCTGCATTGAGTCATGTTACACCCGCATACAGTGCATCTGGCTCGAGCTAATCATATGCTCTCGCTATGCCTGGACTCAATTGATGGTTATACATCAACATAACTGACATTGGCGAGGTGCTCAGTGGCAATGGAGGGCTCATATTAACATATGGGTGGTACATATATCCCTTCCCCACCTTTGCATGCTACACAGAACACTGCCCAGGTGGCGAACCTCCTCGGGCCCATCCCTGTGAACGGGCACTGGCACAAATACACTATGTCCCCACGCCACTGGCAGTGTATTGCCAGGATGGATCACCTGCTCCAGGTTGCTGCTTACCGATGACTGGTCATGCACGGCTGTCAATGAGCCCTCCTTGCTGACACCGACACTTGCAATGCTGCTCTGCCTCGTGCTATCCATTTTCTATCTGTACAGACATCGAGACACAATATTTGCAGTACTGCCCAGATATGTGTGCGGCACGCTGTCGGGGAAGAGCTTTGGTATAGGCGGGGCGGGTGCACTGTCCACATGAGAGTGCCTGCAGCATGAATGCCACGAGGAGCAACACGGTGCGCATGCCGACTGCGCACTCAGGTAACACTGTTGCATGTCAGCACACACTCTGTCTGTGCAGCATGGAGAGGGAAGTGGGCAGACACACATATTTGACAGAGCTGTTACAGAGCCAGCTGATGGGGCACTGCTTATCTGCGGGCCACTGCCATTTATATATGTGCTGGTGTGAGGATGCGCGGGGGCGGGAGAAAGGGGTGAACTCACACATGCTTTGTCAATGGAGCTGATCTTGGCAAGCACAACATCTGTGCAGTACTTGCCGGCGCCAGCTAGGATGGCTATATATCACTGACTGCACAGCACGAAAGATGGGCTCTAGCACATTCACAGAATAGGATCGTCGGGAACAGGTGGTACGCGAAGGAGAAGCTTACCTAGCCGAGTAATTGGCAGTTGACTGTCAAGAGCACACCACAGTAGTGCGGGATTATTGGTTTCAATTGCTGCATGTATGTGTGCATCACACTGATCTTGTGCTTTTCCCACTGTAAAGCCCATTGAGCAAGTACACATGTGCGGGCGGAACTGCACGCACAATATATGAGACGAGAAAGATTGCAACATCCACGGCTCTACTTACCATGCATTTTACGACACGACTTCTGTCAAACTCTGCTATAACTTTGCACAAATTGCGCTTCCTAGCACAACATGCAGAGATCTAGAGAGGGGAGACATCGTCACAGTTGATATCATAGTACTTAGAGTCTTAGACATCTGATATGACATACAGGTCGCCACAGCAAACAAATATAAATAAGTGTTTCAAACTGCGGCAATTCTTTTGGGGGTGGGAGCTTTGCTCTTGCGAGCAAGGGATTAGATAGTCAATATGTATTCATTTGAACCAAAATAAATTATGAAGTTTATCCAAATAACACTTAAGCTGCATTGGAGGCTCTGAAGCTCAAATCACTAAGAGAAATAAGTGAACATGCTTTAGATAAAGATTAGCAGACAATTATAACTATTTGGACATGACACTAGTGTAGACTCTGTTTCAATTAGATGTTCCTCCAACCAAATCTGCTCTAATGTATCTAATGAACCTCTAAGATAACTAATTGAACATGCTTTAGACAGAAATTAGTCCAACATTAGAGGATTTTAGATACTTTAGACAAAGATACATCCATTAGACAAAACTTAGTGTACATCTAGACATCATTCTTCTAGATTAGCAAATGAGGTTTTTCCTGATGATAGGGGTCCAAAATCTCAAAAAATTGTCCAAAACACGGTCAGGCCTCCCTTACCATATTCGGGGGTCCTACTTTGGGTTGCCAGTATATAAGACAGTGAGCATTCAAGGGCAAGGCAACAAATTCAAAAGTAATGGCTCTCCCTCCCCTGCTCCTTTTCGTGCTCATGACGATGCTCCTTCAGAGGACTACAACACGTTTGGCTATGACCCGCAAGGGCACATTGCCAATGTGGCTGCACTGATGTTCAGTGAGAACTTGGTGTCCTGACCTG